>JAQGBA010000519.1:0-31656 GCA_034698125.1 Prionchulus punctatus | reverse complement strand
ACCAGCGTTCTCTAGGTTTCTGTAGAACTGCCTTTGATTAAGGTGGAACATTCTGTTCTCTCGGAACTGCTTCACTCTGTTCTTGTATTTGTCAATTTTTGCTGTGAGGGCTATGAGCCTCAGTTTAGCATCCTCGCAAGCCGCCTGTATTGGTCTTTCAGGTACATGGTACTTTGCGAGTAGCTGGGCCTGGATTCATTATTTCTACATCTTGCACCTTGTTTGATGGTCTGTAGCTGATTGACCTCTCTTCTTTGCTGTTCCAATTTTTTCGTAAGTCTATGCAGCCAAGGAGGGTCCTGTTTGTTACTGATCCGGTATAGGATTCTTATGCTTCACCATTTCATGGGTTCCTCCTTTCCAATATCTACGCAGTGGGTCGCAGTTGAGGATCTGTGTGTGGCAGTAAGTCTAAGGAGGCTTGCCAAGGGTCCCTACTGATAGTTATTTTTTGACCTCTGGTAGGAATTGAACTTGAGAACTTTGGGTTTCCAGTCTGACATTATACCATTGGACTATCAGTGACTTTTAAAAAAGTTATAAAAAGTGAAATTGGATAGATATTTAAGGAAATGGATAAAGTTGACGATGGTTTTCAAAGGAATACAGTGGAGTTGAGAGCCAACTTTTATTATGGTGAGATCGCAGATATCATAATCGAGTCATCGTGAAGTGCGATAAAAGCTGAGCCTGGCGGTTAACACGCAAACATTGAACAAAAAATATTTCTTCGTATAATAGCTTACGTTAAACTTTATTTTCAATGAAAAAGAACAACAACTACAGCACACTCAAATTAAGATTCACGTTTTAAGCTGCACCAATCTCAATGAACACAAAACGAATACGAGACAGAAAAACATTTATAAAATAGAAACGAGCAAAAAATGAAACGGCATTGCAACCAAATCGAGGAAAAGATTGAGCAAGTCTGAATAGGGATAAAATCGGTTCGGTAATAATTTATTCAGCTTTCGGGTGACTTTCGTTCGCTTTTTTTTCTTCTTCCATTTCGCTTTTTTGCTTCTTGCTCAAAGCGTTTTTGCACTCGGCGTAAATTGTATTCAGCTCGAAATCTAATACGATATTTTCCTGTAAATTAAACGTTCATAAAAATACGTCACGTATTTTCGTCTATGAATTCAGAATACTGAAATAAATTTCCCAAGTTCCGAATAGCAATTCGTATTTCTACCATCAAAATCCGGGAAATTGCTATAATTTAAGGAGTACCTTTCGAAAAACATAAGTGACGGCTCGTTTATTCGAGTCGATGGTTGGTCGCCTCATAACCTCTTCGCCATTTTGGAACAAGGATACAGTCGGCAACTGCCTGCTAGTCGGATGTATATTAATCCTAAACCTGAAAAATGAAACAGCGCGTCAATGAAGGAATGAATGACTTCTTCTTACATTCTCGTTCGTTACTTTTCAGCTTCCAACGGGTATCGGCTAATGTCCATCTTAGCGAATTTCAAATTGGGCAACGAATAGTGGTTGCTCAAGTCGGCGAAGACCGGCGCTATTTGTTGGCACAGCGGCGACCATCCGGCGTAAAACTCCACGATCCAAGTAACTTTAATGTCGCGTTCGATTTCCTCCTGTACAACGCAAAATTAAAATAAAGCAAGTTATAAGTCTGATAATTTTTGTCGACCGTTACTTGCAAGTGCGGCCCGCGGAAATACATGATATTTTCGGGTCCTTTGAAAGCGGGCTCGGGAAACAAGACCATCAGAACGACCGCCGCGGCCGCGTAGATTATCGCGTACTTGGGCTCCGACCAATAAAACATCAACAAGTTGGCCAGTTTTCCGAACATGAACACATTGGAAAGATAGTGAAGGAACGAAGCTAAGCGGAAGGGAAAAATTATTTCGAGCGGAAACAAAAGTTGCGTTATATTTGATACGGTTAAATAACGTAATCGTCTAATAGTCTAGGCTTACTGTAACTAAGGTATACTATGGTAAACTCGCGTACAAAATAATTTCCTAATTACTTAGTATTGATTTTTAAAAATATGAACTTACTAGCTTTTCGATTTTTCGCATAAATGACAACAGCCAGCAATAAGAAAATTTCGTATTCCCTTTGTCCGATCACACATTTAGCGTGATCGCCGTATAAAACGTTGCAGAGCGGAGTTAAAACGCGAGAAAAATAATAACAAACGCACAAGAAAATGTTCGAAATATGATAAACGGTTAATATTTCCTTAAAATTACTAAAAAATCGAGAACCAATCATTTCAAAACTTTTTCTCGCAGAGAAATTGTTAAAAAATTAGGGAAAATCGCACGGAACAGTTCTAAAATTTTGCTTCGTACGTAAATAAAGATTTTCAACACAGATTCAAATTTATTCTATATTAGTTTCGTTTATTTGTCTTCAACATTATAAAACTTCTATTTGTATACACAGTCAAAACTCTCTACGATAGAGTCCGTTCAAAACTGATGCTGCTATAAAAGTACAGTAATCCCGACGTTAAAATTTACAATCGTATTCGGATATTGATTTTAAAGCTGTCTACCTGAATCTAACTTGCAGGAAAATTAATAACTGAATTCGGATTGTAAATCTCAACTTTAAAATTACATCCGGATTTGCGATTTGACTTTATCTATAGTTTACCCTTACACATTTTGCGAAGTTTTTAATTACAGTTTGATAAAGCAGTGATCTGTATTTGAAATAACAGGCGTGAATTATTTTAACTTACGACAAGTCGAGAATGTCAACATAACCCGCGAAACGGTGCGCACTTTTTGATTTGTTTATAAAGTAACAATCTCCGTCGTTCGTTTTATAGATGCGCGACCCATTTTTGAACGCGTTCGTCGTTGTTCGCGTTTGCTTGATAACTCCCATCGGTTGGTTCTCGCTCGGTGAACGGAGAATTTTCGAAAGTTGTTTGTAAAATTTTTGCGTTTGCGACAGGAGAGTAGAAAATGAAAGTGAAAAAATGTTGCTCAATTTGCTTGTTCGTAACGGGAATTTTATTTACAATCGTCGGTATCGTCGCTTTAATTGTCATTCCGATCGTCGTCGCCAATACAGTTAGAAAAGTAATCCATCCTATTCTTGTTGTTTTTTGTTATTTTTTGGACGAACGTTTTAGCCTTATCTTTTAAATACTGAATACTCAGCCGATATATCTTAGAGTGCGGGTAACCAGTGGCTAACTAGCGCGATTCATTCGGATTTTAATCGCCGGCTGTAAACTCTTATTTAGCAGTGAATATCGAATAGGATTTACTACATTAATTCAGCGTCGGCTTATTTATAGAGTGTGCCTTTGTACGATGGTAGCTTCGCCGACCAACAGTGGGCTTCACCCCCGTACGCAATTTATTTCGATGTCTGGCTGTTTAACGTCACGAATCCCGACGAAGTGCTTCACAAAGGATTCACGCCGTCATTGCAACAGAAAGGACCCTACAGTTATATGTAAACTGCATTGATCCGAAGAGGAAAGCACAAATTTCTGTACGTGGTTGTATTTTTCAGAGAGAAACAAAAGAAAATTCAAATCAACCGACCGGATTCCACCAACATAACGTACCAAAATATGCACGAATATTTTTTCAATCCGGCCACTTCCTGCGATACTTGCGCCGAGTCCGACATGTTCGTCGTTCCTAACGTGCCTTACTTGGTATTACTTTAAAGTGGAATTCTATTACGTAACCTAAGCTGTTTAGCGATAACCTTATCAAACGGGAAGTCGTCGAATAAGACTTCGTCGTAGCAGACTCGATAAAGCGAATTTATCCCTTACAGCGATCGCTGAATAATCACGATTAATTTCAGACTGCTATAAATTTGCTAAACACCATGCCGAATATATCGGATTCTCTACGACTCTTGTTCAATTTGGCTTTAATGGCCATCGGCGAACATCCTTTCGTCTTCAAAAACGCTGGTCAACTACTGTACGCGGGCTATCAGGATCAGATTTTTAGCCTTTTACAATTGGTCAAAAATATCGTACCCGCGTTCGCCGGTATGCCGGATAAAATGGGATTTTTTTATCCGAAAAACAACTCTTGCGACGGCGTCTACGACATCGATTCCGGCATCGACGACGTGAATAACGTGGGCAGGATTTGGTCATGGAACGGAAACACCACTCTGAACTACTGGAACGACAAGCAAGCCAACATGATTAACGGCAGCGGTTAGTCGATTTGAAGAAAATACAGTAACGATAAAATTCAAATCAACGAGCTCGTAATTTTCAGATGGTACTCTTTATCCTCCCTTCGTTAAAAAGTCGACAATTTTACGAATGTTTGTGTCGGATATCTGTCGGTAAGATATTCCATTTTTATCAACTTTCGCGTATCTGATTATCCGTCGCTATTGAAAAGTGGCGCGCGTCATCATTGATATCCGTTTAATAAGTCAGTTTCGATAGTACCTAGTCCACGCCGGTTGATTTAGGTTACGGCTCTACATGGTCATTGATTTTTTTAACGGCTTTTACGATACCAAAAGTTAAAATGTTGACTGCTCGTGTAAATAGCGATGACCTCGAAGTTAAAAACGCTGAGATAGTGGATTCGCCCTTTAATGAACACGCCCGTCCTTATCAGTGTGCGATAACGATGCGTCGCTTCGATGCTGTTAAAATTTTACGGGCGTGCGATTTTTGTAAAAGCGTACTTTTGCTGACGTCTTCCTCTAATATTAGCAAAATGTTATCAAACGGTATCGGATAAGTCAAAAAAGCAAACTCAAATTACATACAGCTTATTTGTTTTTCCTAATCACTTTTTAACATTTACAAAAACCATTATGTTTATAGTTCAATATACGCTACTTATTACGGCGATGTCAAAGTGGACGGTATCGATGGATATCGGTTTTATATACCCGACTCCGCGTTCAACGCCACCGTGGAGTCTAATTGGGGATTTTGCGAACCGACCGACGAACTCTACTTCCCCGAGTACCAGATAAAGCTTCCCGATACCAATACCACCAATACCACCAAATATTGCATGCCGTCCGGTTTCCTTAATATGAGCAAGTGTCAATTTGGTAGGAGGATCGTTTCTTTTATCCAAGAACGGTATTTTTAAACTCGAGTTTTTTTCTATTCTCGGATCGTAGGTGCACCCGTCATGTTGACTTCGCCGAATTTTCTCTTTTGCCCCCAGGCTGTTGTCGACAGTGTATCTGGAATTACTCAACCGAGCGAAAGTGACATGACCTTTTTAGACTTGGAACCGGTTAGTAGAGACAGTTACGATAGTAATAACCCCGCGTAAATTATTTTTGCGTTACAAATGTCTGTTGTTATGTTATAAATGCCTGCTGTTCCTTACATCGCTGTTGTTTTTTACATCGAATGAGTGGATATTAATTTCATTGATGACGCATATGTTGCATTATCAGATCATTGCGTCGACCGTACGGAACTTTCCGTTTAGCTTCACTGCAACTTTTGTTGTAGAAGCAACTGATGAAATAAAATTTCCTCGTTCGATGTCTAAGCAATCAAGTTTCGATAGATTTTGTAATGGCGCTATAATTTTCAGACTAGCGGAGTTATAATGCACGTCATGAGGAAAATCCAACTGAACGTCGCCATGTATCGCCATAAAAATTACTTGTAAGTTCAAGTTTGTAAGTCATCAACTCGTTGACTTACGATTCATTTTTGTTTTCAGAATGTTAAAATATATAACTCCGACGATTGTTCCAGTTCTTTTCCTCAATGAATCCGCCATGATCAATAAGCAGATGCACGATTATTTGTACAAAAATGTTGTTTTACTCCAAAATGTCGCCTACGGTTTTTCGTATACGGTGCTCGCCCTGGGTATACTTCTGGTCGTGGCCATAGGCGTGGCCTTTTTGATACTGCTTTATCGAAGGGTAAGTTCTATTTGCTCGGCGGATACCCCCCCCCCCCGTTGAGTCACGTCGCTCCTCTAGTTCGTGCTATGCGGTTGCAGTTGCAGTTGCTGATAAGGAAATTCCTAGTTAGGAAATCCTCGCTTATTCATACAGACAGACACGCGCTCGCCTTTATTTCAGCCTTTGCTTAGTCGTTCGTCGTACGACGATTCGTTAGAGGGATCCAATTCGACTGGTACCACTTCCGTTGTAATCGGAAGCGATCCAATGATTTAATTTACGCCCGGTGCGAAGAGATTAGCTTGCAGTCCATAATCGTATTATAGATCTGTGCGCCTTACATTTTACGACAGTGTCGCTTTTGCTATGTGCTTATCCTTTGACTTGAATTTTATTTTGTTTTGCATAATTTTTCACTCGAAATTTTGCAAATATCATTGATTTGCTTTTTTTTATGTCAACTTTTTGTCAAACTTTGTGAATATAGTGTAAATTTTATTGTCTGTATTGCAAATTCAATTTTTACTTTTGCTAGATTTGTATTTTTGCGGTATCGCCTAATGCCAGTTTGACATTTTATGATTTTTTTTCTTCATATTTTAATAAATTCCGTTTTGTTATGAGTCTTCTATCGTTTTCTATCCATTCAGAAAAAATCTGCCAAAAGATTCCAAACCGACGAAACTAGACGCCCGCTGGAAGCTTCTTCGGATATTAGCACCAGTAATGAGCCGATTTTAAATCCGCGTCAAGATGCAGATTTCGCCATCCCGAGAGCAACGTTTGTGGGAACATAGATCATTCAGCGTCCGTTAATTTATACTTGGCAATCAGGGATTACGTGAAAGATAAACATTTATCTCTGTTTTATCTTATTAATTTTAATTATCGTGAGGAACATAATTTTTTGTAAATATATTAAAAAACGGCAATCGAAAATACGTAATCATAGTTGCTTCGAAAAATAAGCGAACATCGGGTTGATAAAATTTTACTTCACTTTACGATCATCAAAACTTTGTCAGCTTTCATCAAATTAACTAAATCGAATGCAATTGAGTTTTTTTTATTGTTTGCTACTGCAAACTTTATCATTCATAGTTTCACTTATAGAACTTTATTCCTGATATGTGTATATATAAATATTTTTGACGAAACTTACGAAGACTGGCTGCGAATTTCAATGGGATTGTATTTGTTTTTTCGCAAATTCAAGATATTTCAATAAATGTCTTCTTTAATTTAAAATAAACTTGTCCATTGATTTTTCAATAAATGTCCATTATTCTCGAAGTGTTTTCCATTCTTGGGAGAATCTATTCTTCAAACGACAATAAAAAAAAACGTTTTAAGACGGTTTGATTGATACTTTGGTGAGAAAATCAATGAGATTGTACCAGATTTTTGCCCGCAGTATTTTGACCGAAATTTATTTCAACTGCAAATTCCATCAGATTTTCTCAAACTGTTACACGATAATCTCGAGTTTTTGCGTGAAGCGGACGTTAAACTTTGGTAGTCAATTATTTGTCGTACATTGTTAGCAATTTCGAAAGTCGGATCAAGTTTTGTTTGCTGTATTAAAAATTCACCGACTACTCTATTAAATTGCGCATTATTTGAAAATCGCCTTTCGATTTTTTTCAAAGAACGGTTTAATTAAATGAAAGAAGATAAACATCGAGGGAAAAATTAATTTTTATTCTTTCGCTCGTATACGTTACATTTTCTCCAAGCCAATTTTATCGTTGCTCGCCGATAGCTGGTTTATCGTTCATAGTTACTGAATAAACGGCAAATTGGGAAACTTGTTCACCTCCCAAAATAGAAGAAAGTTCGAGAAAGCAGGTACGCGAGAAAAGTTTATAATAGAATACGTTTCTCGATATATATATATATATTAGTATATATATAACTCGTATTTGGCGAGGCATCTCGTTGTCTAATTTGCTGCGATTCAATTTGGACACTATTGTCCGATCCTCATTACGCGCCGGGGGTGCAAATATATTCTGCAAACTATTTTGTCGAAACAGAATTCAATTTGATAGCACCTCTCCTCCTAGTGAGCCGAAAATAATTCACTCGATTTATTTAAAGTATATAATGCGCAAGTTGAGATGGAATCTGACTTAGATTTTCGGAAGTCTGTAAATCGGTGCAGTACTTCGTATTTGATTGTACATACTTTATTCGAGCAGGTACGTCGGTTGGTCGAATTCATTATAGTAGGCTGTACTAAAGGCTGGTTAGGCAAATTTCGAAAATTTTCAAAGTATCATTATTTTGAAACTCTTTTGCTTTTCTGGTAATATTACATTTCTCGCGAACATAATATTATCAACATTTGCAAAAATACATTATTAATACGAATAATAATAATAAAGCTTGCAAATTAAATGCGCGTAGTTGATTCCATCGGATTATTTGTTAGATATATCAGTGCGTGATAACACGGCTCATTAGTCTATATTTTCCCACTGCAAGAAATTATAAAGTAATAAAGGTTGGAAATCCGATTTCGCTAAGCCGGATTTGTGTTTATATTCTTCGAAAAATGAATCGCTAAAATTAAACTGTAGGTACCCTCTTTACGCTCGAGCGAGTATAAAACTTCTCTCAATTCGGAGCGAAGCTTACGAAAGATGTTTCTGATAAAACATGCATTTTCGACTTCAAAATCCAATTTCCGCGCATCCAATGCGAAATGCGAAATGCGAAATGGCTGCGAAACAGTCCGAACTCGACGCTGAGCAACATCGCCCCCTCCCAAAAAACAATTTAAAACTACTTAATCGGTGTTCAATAATGAACGAATTTATTTTCGTTACCCGAGGGAGATGTTCAGCCAATCTCCGATAGAAAATTTGATGACTGCGCGAGGAGAGCATAGGTGGTACACGAGCGGGATAATTCGAGCGTGCGCGTCAGTTAAGCGGGAGTTTGCAATTTGCACGACAAATACATACATAGTTTTGCCGTGTATTCGCGGGCGATCCAATTTTTATTAAACATTTCATCGTCCGTTTCGTCTCTTCTTCGAAAAGGAATTATCTATTATTCACGCGACATTTAACTGGGAGCTGTTTACGCGGTTATATCCCGTTTTTCCGAACGCTTTTTTCGTTATTCATTTCGCGAATTAAAAACAAAGTTTCTTAGACTTACCGAAGAATTAATGTTTTCGCCTTATCTCGAGCCATATTTCGTATTAAGAAGAATTTAATTATCTTAAAAACTATTTCACTCGGCGTCGTCCCGAAAGCGTATCACTCGTTCGCTCTTTCTCTCAGCTAACGTTTACGAACGTACAAAAAATGTTGGAGAAACGCCTGTTTGTTTATATTATGAAACGAATTAGTTGTTTTTTTTTATAGATGCGTCGCGGCATTCATTTATTTCGGTCGCGGCAACGTCGCGGTTAGTATTAAACAGAGTCGAATCCGAATCTTAGTACAACCCGAAAGCGAAATCGAACGAAGAAGAAAAATGGCTGGTGAGTAGATTCGAATTGTTTCCTTAAGCGGACGAAAATGATTGCTGAGAGCGAGCTTTAGGTTCACTTTCGCAGTATCGAAAATTAATAATTTTGATTTTCTATCGCGCGACAAACCTACAACTCGCAGCACTATTCCTCGGATATTCGACAAATATATCAATCGCCATTCATCGTAGAGGCGAGCAGCTGATTCTTAATTGTTGATTTCATTCACACGCTTTCGTCGACTATTTGCGCGGGTTAATGAAATGGAGATCGAAAACATCTCGCGATTTTTTAACAAGAACTGAATTGTTTGATCAACTAAAAAAATACAAGATCTTTTATTAAAAAATTTCTAATAGGTACCCCTTCGGATACGTCTGTTCATTATCGAGTAGCGCAATAATTATATTCAGATTGGTGAAATGCGAGAGGAAGAAAAATTATAAATCTATCACAATCCATTTAAATTAAAAATCACCTTTGTCAATGTTTTTTTAATGCTCTCTTTACGAGAAATATAAGAAAAATATCACGAGCTATCTATCATAATAAATACGCACATACATTCGGAGATGACGTTGTTGGATCTTAACGGACTAACTCGAACTAATTTGCATTTTTGTCCTCTTAATTTGCAACGGGTCGAGATAGATGGAGGAGAAAGAGAAGAGAGAGAAAGAAGAGAAAGTGATAAAAATGTTAAGAGGGATTTTATTTCCTCGACATTTTCGAGGATGAATCTCCCAGTCGCGAAAAAATTAAAATCGTGTCCTCGCTCCCCGGTATCACGGACTCGGGCGAATTTCAGCCGACGGTCCGACGTTGAATTCAAAAACGTTTTTCTCGTCACGCCGACTTCTAGCAACTGTAACGAACGAGGAATTTAATCCCTAATTAAAAGTTGCGCGTCTCGACGTCTATCTCGCGGCGGGAGCTCCGTACGTAAATTTGTTATTTCATTACCAGAAAAAAAAACAAAAAATCGAAGAAGAAAAGAAGAAAAGAGAAAAGAATAATATTGCGCTTTTATCGCGCGCTGAATACAAATTATTTTTTCGAGACTCCGAGATTCGCTGGTTTATAGGATCGGCTTTTCATCGAATCCTCATCGTTTTCATCCTCGCAAATAAGCAGTTTGTTCGAGTCAAAAATTGAGGTACGCCGGTTGAAGACGCATAAATTTTTGCGCTGATAGCCTAATCAATGTTTTTAAGTGGATTGGTTCGACGGTTTATAATATGGCGTCGCGCGCTCATCGTGTGTATTCCGCTCCCGTACGCTATTCTTAGCTGCCGACAGCTTTTCAGTTCGGAGCCACGATGGAGTCGGCTTTCGGTATCTACGCGGCTCCAGTTTAAGACTAGGATAGATTTAGACTTACGCTTAGCTCGAGTACCCATACCTGGAGAATGCGTGGTTCGTGTTCGCGAATCACTGTCGACGGATTAAGTTTACGTTTCTCCTTTCGATTTACTCATCTTTACTCATTTGTTTACGTGATCAATAGCAACATTTTTTAGTTGGAAAACTTATCGCAATCCATACAAAGATGTTAGTTTCAGAAACGAGGTTAGGCTCGGTTTACGTTTACAGTCCATTAAGCGTATTTATAAATCATAATGGTAGAAACGCGGCGAGCGAACGCTTCAGCGACGTTCGAATTAATTTTCGTAATAAATAAGAAATAAATTAATTATCGACATCGACGTCGAACGCGTATTTCTCCTTTTGTATTTCGAGCAGTTTCCATCCAGTTCGATCTCCGCTCGGCGTCGCGTCGACGAACAATGACGCGTAATTCCCGGAGAATGGGAGGAGATGAAACGAGTTCGATTCTCAGTTAATTTAGAGGGGTCCGAATTTTTTAATCAATCTAATGCGCTTAATCTTTGACTGCGATTGGTTGTTGTTTTTTTCGAATTTCCCGACCGTTTCATTTGGAATGTAAAACTGGAAAAAGCGGGCGTAAGCCTATTCCTTTCGCGCTAAGGATAGATGAGGATTACATTCGCTCCGATTATTACCCGAGTATATCTCGTTTTGTTTTTACCATTTAGATTCACCGTCGAGACCGATAATGCAAGTCAGTACGTTCACCAGCGACGAATTCGTCGAGAAATTTTCCAACAGTAGCGGAGTCCGAAATATGCCTATTCCCCCGCTACAGCCCGCCATGATCGGGTTAGCGGCGGCTTACGGTAGCATTTTCGTATCGGGAGTTTTGGCCAACTTTTGGACGGCCGTGGTCGTGGGTTGCGTCCTATTCGAGAGGGAAAGCGACGCTCCTCGAAACGTTCAAATTTACATATTCGCTTTGTGCTGCAGCGACATCGTCGTATTGACGGCGCTCGTCCTGCTATTAAGCGACGTATTATCTGGATATTGGATCGTCGGCTCGACGTTTTTGTGCTATTCGTATTTGTTCAGCGAAACGCTGAATAAATTCTTCGGACCTTTTATATTGTCGGCGCTGTCGGGCACCTGTTGCATCAGCGTATGCGTTCCGGCTCGTCGACCGAATTCTACAGACACCGTAATCGCTTGCTTTATCGTCGGTTTTTGCGTAGTGCTCGCCGTAGCGCTGACCACGCCCGTGTACCTGTACGGAGACGTGTATTACTTGGTAATTCATAACGGGTCTTCGTACGATTTCTACTTGCCCAAATGCATGTTTCAACCGCCCGAGGACGTGTTCAACATCTTCACGATATACAGTTTTATCATGGGCTACGTGGTTCCCGTGTGCATGTACACGTTATTTTACACGGCCGTGCTCGTGTTCTTGCATCGGCATTCGCGTAGCGTTACCGTCGATAGTTCGCAGTACTTTCGGAAAGTAGCCAAAACGGCTTTGAGTCTGGTGGTGTTTTATTTGTCCTGTTGGACTCCGTATTGGGCGATGAGCATGTACAATTACCTTTCGCCTTTGTCGGACACATCCGGTTCCAATATAGTCACCTATCTTAGTTATGTGGTTCACCTGCTGCCTTATATTAATTGCGTGGGATATCCGATCCTGTATACTTTATTAAATAGAAATATTAAGAAGGCGTATCAACGGGTGAAACAAAGGCGTAACAGAAATTCCGCCCTCTTGAAACGGATTAGACGTTGGTGGCCGCAGTTCCTAAAGAGCTCGAAAAAGAGCAAGCCGAGCAGAGCTTGCTCGACCACGACGCTAAATAGCACCACCATCGTCACCTACAACGCCGGCGATTCTCCCAAGACGCGCAGGCAAACGTTCAGCGGTCCGAGTACCGCTAGCAACACGCCGAGTCCGGCCGATCGGACATCCGTTAAACGAAACAACTCTACGTATCACGTTAACAAGCCGGACAATCTCCCTTTCGAAAGAGCTTTGTGGAAAGAGGACGACGACAGTAACTAAGGCTCTACAACAATTACTCGTCGAGAGGATTGCGAATGGCTATCGCTGGTCTTCCGATACTGTACAGTCATTTACGAACGATGCGCGAATGAGATATTAATTATAACAATTTAAAAACGCTGAAGTATTATAATTTCACGATAATTATATTTCGTTATAAATGTAAATTCGTTTCCTCCGCGCGTTGTATACATAATTTACTCGTCCGTACGTTTATAATATATTTTATTTTTTCAGCCTTTAAAATTAATTTACAGCACTGTATCGTATAATGAATCTACTACGAACCGTCTCTAACCGCATCTAAACGCTATTGAAACTTTTTTCTCTTGTTATCTAAGTCAGAGACGGTAAAAGTTTCGAGACGCCCATTGTTCTTCGAAATCGCTCGAATATAGCGAGTTTCAACTCTGACGTCGTTTTTTCACGCGATGCACGAGCTATTAAACATAATAAAGTAGTCTTCTTTCCGCCGCCCATTCTTCTCGAATGTATGCAAAACGAATCGGCAGATGTTTCATTTTTAATTGGGTGTCTGATTTAAAAAAAAAGAAGATTTTAGCAAACAGAAAAACAGAAAAATAGGAATAGTAATTAAATTAAATGCGAAGAATGCGCGTACAGCAAACTGATCAAAATAATAATTCGACCTTTTACACAAAATGTGATGGGTAGGTTTTAAGGGTTCGCGTTCGCGAATATTCGAAAATTGCGCCAATTTGCAATAGTGTTCGAACGAATACTTTCGTTCAAAATCATTTCGGTTTCACCTTTATTTTTTACCCAAAGGGGACGTTCATAAGTACACGCTTTTTTAAAAAACGCGCTAATAGTTGCGAGGCTAGGTTACTACTTATGTATTGAATTCTTTTTTTTAAAAGCGCAAAAAATTTACACGTGGAAGGGGGGGGGCGTGTCGCCAGATTTGTACATCCTTTTTAGGGGGTGTCTGGAAAAAAGTACAAAAGGTACGAGGGGGGAGGCAAAAAACCCAAATTTTTGGCGAAAACGAAAAAAGTAAAAAACTACGAGGGGGGAGGCAAAAAACCCAAATTTTTGGCGTACATAATTTATGAATGACCCCGAATTAAATTTGTATTTCGCAACATATCCTCGTTTTCAGTTAGTCAGCTTCGATACGCGGTGAAATTATAGCGGACCGTATGGATCGAACGACGAGCCCGGTCGTGACTCAATTAATCGTCGGATATTGCCGTAATACGGCCGAAAATTCGAGCAACTTCAACGCTTGCGGTTCGGTGACTTTGATCAGAGACCATTCCGATAATATCCTCGTCGATTGCGCCGGACCTCGGAATGGCGGGCTAATAATAGACAGTGCGAGTCATCGATGCGATAATTAATATTGTTAATACGACCGGAGACAGTATTTTTTGTTTGATAGAACTGTCGGAACAAAATTTAACTCCGAGCGATATCACTTTTGTGATCTGCACCCACGGGCACATCGACCATATTGGAAATTTAAATTTATTCAACGAAGCTAAAATTATTTTAGATCGCGACGTTGCAACTGAATCCGACGTATACGAAACGTTGCGCGTATGGACACGATTTGGATTTGGATTTGAATCCGGCTCGTTTCTTAATTGTGTTTCTCGTTCAGATTGATGATTGTATCGAATTATCTTCCAACGTCGATGTAATCAGCACTCCCGGTCACACCAGTCACGATCTAAGCGTCGTCGTTAAAAATGTTCAGAACTGTGGAGTTGTAGTGATTGCTGGTGATTTTAATTTTTTTCACATTATCGAAGATAAAGTTACAAAATATTAATATTGAGGTGATATTTTCGAAAGCGATGCAGACTCGCAGAATCCCGATCTATGGAAATCCATCAGTTGGAACGAAGAATTGCAGCGGAAGTCGAGAAGCAGGATTTTGAAATTAGCTAACTTTATTATTCCGGGTCACGGAGTTATGTTCGAAAATTTACAAAATGTCAAATAAACGAGTTATTATATAGTTGTCTTTGAATATTATGTCCTTGCGAAATTTTTGAAAAATTAATACAAACATTTTCGTAAGTTAAAAATGAAGATTCGATCCTCGAGAATGCCAGCTCAGTTGCAAAGAGAAATAAAATTCTATCAAAAAGTTATAAAATATCGAAACGTGGACACCTTTGTTATCCGCAATTCTCATTACTTCCAGTATACTGCTTCTTCCCGCCATTTTTTAATTTTGATGCCTACGTGCAAAATGGCTTACGCCAACGCTCAACTGATTTCCTAGCAGCAGCAAATCAAATCGTAAATTGACGAATCGAGACGAAAATTTGCCAAACTCGATTAAATTAAAAAATTATTTCGGGGAACTACGAAAATTAGTTGCGTCCAGGAAGAAACGACAAATGCCCAAGGAAAAATCAATAGCGGATAGTAAACCATCGACGTAAGACGTTGTTTTATTTATTTCACGAATTTTAATAAGTGATTTATGACTTTTTGTCTTAAAATTAAGAAGTTCCAGCGATCGACGGCATCGACCCGGCGGCGGTAGTAATAAAAATGATTACGCTTCTTCGCGGGCGCGATCGTCGAGACACACCCATCACGGATCGTCTCGGAAGCACTCATCCAACGATAGAAGCCGAGAAACGAAAGAGTAAATTGGATTTAAATTTTTGGTTTTTACATTAATTTTCGGTCTAAATTCTTTTTCATTTTAGGTCCGACTCGAAAAAACCGGCGACGGTCGATGGAAAGGTGGTCAACGGCGAGCAATCAACTAAAGAAGACGAGGATGTAGAAATGAAAGTTAAACGAGAGCCACTCTCTTTGGAAGAACTATTGGAGAAGAAGAAAGCTGAAATGCAAGCGCTGACCAAAGTAAATTATCGTCGCGGTCTAGGTTCCGTCGAGTCGTATCGCGGTTACAGCTAGAGGATATAATATCCCGGATATTCAGTTTCCTAACATAGCGAAGTTGTTTTTGTTTAATCGAAGATACGCCGTCTGCTTTTCCGACTGAAATAGTTGGTTATTTTGATGAACTGAATTTGTGCAACTGTTTCTTTATTTCAGCCAGTGTTTCTCACGAAAGAACAACGAGTTGCCGAGGCGTTAAAACGAAGACAAGACGAAGTCGCTTTGCAGCGTCAAAAAATGGAGGAAGAACGCCAAAGACGAACGCAATTTATGGTGGAAGCCGAACGAAGTTTAGGTAGTTTGGTCTCGTATAAGAGTTATATGCGTAAGCTGAGTTGTTGATTTTATTTTCAGAAACTGAACGCGACCGAGATCGCCGCGAACGACGCGAACGTCACGAACGAGAACTTCTCGAAAAGGACGAATTCGAAAAAGCTGCTCGCGAATTGAAGGACAAAGTAGTCAAGGATGAGAAAGATCGCGAGAAAGAAGTCGGAGCCATCAAAGTATGTGATTTTTAAGCGGAGTTACATCGCTCAATGCGGCCGGATACATATTGCAATTTGACCAACCTTAACTAGGTGCATTCGGAGATGAAACTCGCCCTTTTCCCGTTGTATTCTTATTAGTTGCGCATGCGTATGCCCTTTGTTGCAATTGAAATCGTCCTTTTTAGGAGCGTTACTTGGGTGCCGCCCCGCGCAAGCGTAAACGCGGCCGTCGTCTGCACGAGAGAAAGTTTATCTTCGATTGGGACGCCACCGAGGATACGTCTACCGATTACAACCCGCTCTACAAAGCCAAGCACGAAGTGCAGTTTTTCGGAAGAGGGCACATCGCCGGAATCGACTTGAAGACGCAGAAGAAAACGCAGTCGCAATTCTACGGCGATTTGATGGAAGTCAGAAGAACGGAAGCCGAAAAAGAACAAGAAGTGTAAGGTTTTATTTATTTTTATAGCATTAGCGCGCGTCGAATAAATTTCTCACACGCTCACCATCTAAAAATCGTCTGTAACGCGCTGAAATGATTCATTCGGTTGAAATGTCATCCGTAATGTCTTACATATTAGTGCGAAACTAATGCTTACCGTCGCAGTCGGCATTAGTCTTACATTCGTCGTTTGATGCGCAGGATTCATCAGAAGAAGGTCAAAGCCAGAGAGGCTAAACAGAAATGGGACGACCGACACTGGCTGCAGAAGAACTTGGACGAAATGACTGATCGCGATTGGCGTATTTTCCGGGAAGATTACAGCATATCGATAAAGGGCGGCAATATCCCGAAGCCCTTGAGGTCTTGGGAAGAGGCTAATTTATCGAAAGCCATCCTGGACATAGTCTACTCTGTCGGATACACGGTACGCGAGCATTTTTTTCTAAGTACAGAAATTGTTTACTTCCATTTGTTTCAGGAACCAACGCCTATTCAACGGCAAGCCATTCCTATAGGATTGCAAAATCGAGACGTCATCGGAGTCGCCGAAACGGGAAGCGGTAAAACTGCCGCGTTTCTAATTCCGTTGCTAGTTTGGTTGCATTCATTGCCGAAGATCGAAAGGTTACACCGCTAGACTGTATGCGAGTTTGGCTTATTTATTCGCGTATTCGTTTTAGGGAAGAAGATTGCGATCAAGGTCCGTACGCTATAATTATGGCGCCGACCAGAGAATTGACTCAACAAATCGAAGATGAAGCCATAAAATTTGGAACTCCTTTGGGCGTTCGAACAGTGTCCATTATCGGCGGTTTGTCTCGCGAAGAACAGGGATTCAAATTGAGGATGGGTTGCGAGGTAAGACCAGTCGCCCGCTTTAAAAAGTAACGACGTCGACCCACCCGCTTATCAAATACTTTTATTCGTAGATTGTAATCGCAACGCCTGGTCGTCTGGTGGACGTGTTGGAAAATCGATATTTGGTTCTGAATCAATGCACTTACGTCATTTTGGATGAAGCCGATAAAATGTTGGACATGGGTTTCGAACCTTACGTGCAGAAGATTCTGTCCTACTTGCCTGTAACTAATTTGAAACCGGATACGGACGAAGCCGAGGACGATACGAAGTTAATGGCGAACTTTTTCAGCAAGAAGAAATATCGTCAGGTACGAAATTATCAAATTGTCGCACTAGCCGCGGTATACTGTATATTCCATTTAGACTGTTATGTTCACGGCGACTATGTCGCCCGCCGTCGAACGATTGGCTCGCAGTTACCTGAGGAGACCGGCCGCGGTTTACATCGGCGCCATCGGCAAACCGACTGAGCGAGTCGAACAAGTAGTCATCATGGTATCCGAATCGGAAAAACGCAAGAAATTGGTTCAGCTGTTGGAGCAAGGCATCGACCCGCCGATCATCATCTTCGTCAATCAAAAGAGAGGCGCGGACGTTTTGGCCAAAGGACTGGAAAAATTAGGCGTAAATTATTTGTTCACTGGACTCGGATAAGGAGTTGATTTTCACGATTTTTCTTTTTAGTTCAATCCGATCGCGTTGCATGGCGGAAAAGGCCAAGAAGCTCGAGAGTACGCTTTGGCTAGTTTGAAGGAAGGAGGCAAGGACATCCTCGTGGCTACAAACGTGGCTGGTCGAGGCATAGACATCAAGGACGTATCGATGGTTATCAACTACGATATGGCCAAGTCCATCGAGGATTACACGCACAGGATCGGCAGGACGGGCCGAGCCGGAAAGTCGGGCAAGGCGGTAACGTTTTTAACCAAGGAAGACAGTCAAGTGTTCTACGACCTGAAGCAGTTACTTTTGGAAAGTCCAGTTTCCGTATGTCCGCCCGAGTTGGCCAATCATCCGGACGCTCAGCAGAAGCCCGGAACTTTCGTGCAAAAGAAGAGAAAAGACGAGATTTTGTTCAGATCGTGATTCGTTTTTTGTTTATGTAAAATATATATTGTTTTCAATAAATCAATAAAGTACACATTCTTTAAATGTACGAAGGAGTGGCGCCTTAGCGTTAGTTTCTTTCTTCCGAAAGCTACCATTCAAACTCGCTGGATGAAGGTCTTTCGAGGCTGAATCATAAACGGGGAAAAGTTTTTATTTATCTTTCAGTGAGAGTTTTTACCTCGCAACTTCGATATCCTCGTCTTTCGGCTGCAGAGTGGTCGTGGTAACCTGAATCGAAAAATCTATAGGCGAGTATGCTAGCTACCAGAAGTTATTCGCTACTGTTTTAGCATCTGTTTCTTCAGGTTTTTGGATTTGAGCCTGTCGTTTCTGTTCCAAAACCATTCGCATGTATTTTTCCATGATCGGATCGACGGCTGGAGCCGCAGGCGCAGCGACCGGCGGTTTCGCCAGTTGAGCTACAACCGGCTCCTGCGAAGACTGGTATTAAATTCTATTCATTTTATTAAACTAGATGGCGTACTGGATCTTCGCTAATCCGGATAATCTCAGCTTCCTGTTTCTTCAAAAACTCCTCGCCTCTTTTTCTACGTTCTTCATCCCTCGCTTCGATCCGAGCTTCCCAATCGTCAGCAACCGCTCGTTCGCCGACTTCTCGCTCCGCGTCGGGAATTATCGGCTCAGTGGCTTTTGTCGCAACGATTTCTGGAGCATCGCTGCGCACCGAATGTTCTTCTACATTCGAAACTTTAGATTGAAATTCTTTCGAATTTTGGTTAACGACTTTCGCCTCGGTGTGAGCTTCGATTATTGGGGTTGGATAGGCTGGTACCACTACATATGCCGCGAGATCATTGATAGCTCGATCCGAGTGATTGTTCAATTTTCGAACGTTCAACATATTTCCAGAATTCCTGATTAATTTCGCGCTGGCGTTCATTTCTTTCCGGCGATATCTGTCGAGCATCGAATCAAAATCCTAGAAAATCAAGGAAACTTTAGGATACAATTCAAATTGCCGCTGATTCTCTCGGTCGATATTTATCTTGTCACGAAATTCACCAACCTGAATAAATTAAAAAAGTGAACCCGATTTTACTTTGGCTTCTTCTTCCAATTGCTTCAATCTTGTCTGAGCATCTTTCACAAAATCAGGCGGAGAATCACGACTCGTTTCATCGTCGCTTCCGTTGAAAGTATTTCTCACTATTCTTTTCGAAGAGGGTTTCCTGGGGAAACACAATCGCAGTGAAACAAATTTTTCACGTTAAAATCCATTCGAATAAAAGTACAGTAATCCTAAAGTTTAGATTTACAAAACGAATTCAACATATTAATTTTCGAGCGAGCCGTTAGATTTATGTATACAGTACGGCCGTCGTCAGTATCATCCTACGTACATGCTTAATTAATATCTGAATACGGAATGCCAATTTTAACAGTAGGATTACTGTACCTGATCGAAGGACTTACTTTAAAATTGAATCTTTCAGATTTTTCTTTCGAAGTTCATCGACTTCTCGGGTCAAATGTTGAGTTCGTTCATTTTCGAATTGCCAATGTTTTTTCAGCTCGTCGTACCTCAGTTTCTGAATGAAAAAATTCAAAAACTCACTCGAAAATGATCGAACTAAATCTTGATCCAACTTGATCGTTTAGCTTCGCTTTCCAATCGTCGTTCTGTTCGTCCAATTGAATTCGAAGCTGTTCAATTTTTTTATTTAAATTATTTCTCATTTCGATTTCACTCTGAGAAATCATGGAATTCGCTGCAGCCAATTCGAATTGAAGTTGTTTTATTTCATTTTGAGATTCTGAAAATAAAATCGATAATTCGCTTTTATAAACAATGATTTTCTCGTTCATTTGAAACGCATTGGTGTAAGAATTTTTTATCTACAAAATATTCACCTCTTCGCGATTGTCTATGTTCAACGCTCGCCGACAATAATTTTTGGTTGAGATTTTCTAAATCTTTCGACAATTTTTCATTTTCTCGTTTCATACTATCATCGACGGATAGCGAAATTTCTTTCAATTTTTCATTGGAGAGGAACAATTGTTGAGCGAGTTGAGCATTTTCCCGTTTTTGTCTTTCTACATTTTCCTGTAAAAATAATAATGACGAGTGTGGAAATCGTATCCTCGAATTAAAACTGTGGTTTACTTCTAACGAAAGGATTTTGTTATCTCTTTCTTTCAATAAAAATTCTAAAGTTTGATGCTGATCGTTGCTAATTCTAGCGTGTTCGATGAGATCTGAAACAAATAAAGTAGATGCAATTCAACCATTCGACAGCTTTATTGCATTTCAAAATAAATCGGAAGTTTGTATAATAACCACGCAATGATGGCATTAATCAACCAACTTACTTCGGAGTTTTTCTTCTCTGTTCATAAATTCGCTCAATTTTTCTTCGTATTTCGCTCGTTCAACGTCTCGAACTTTTTGGCTTCTTCGCTCCAAAGTTAGATTCACTTCCAATTCTCGTCGTCGAAGATTAGCTTCGAAATTCGTCAAATCTTCTCTGGTTCGGCGCATGTTTTTCATTTCGTTTTCGATTTGTCTGAGGTAAAAAACCCGAATAAATTTCAAAGTCGATTTAAGGAAAACTTGTTCAAAAATCGAAGCATTTACTGGTGATCAATGGAAAAAACTGAAAATCTTACTGCTCCAACTGAATTTCCACTTTTCCCAATTCTCTTCTTCGAACTTCGACTTCCCTAATTTGTCTCAAAAGTTCTTTCCTCTCGTTCTCCATTTCGTTTTCAGCATTCTAAATTACGAGAAAGAATACTGAAAACAACACGTTTTGTGGCAGTTTTGCATTTCCAAACAATTTCTCGATAATTTCACGTTCAATGAGGAAAAGATTTGTGGATTCCGCTAATTTTCTCGAAATGCGGAACTGTAATAAACAATATTTGCAATACTCATCTACAAAAAAAATATGTACTCGTTGTCTTTTTTCAAAAACGTCTTCCATTTCCCTTTCTTTCGATTCTAATTCATCGAGCTTTCGACCGTAAATCTTTTTTAGCTAATTCGAAAGCTGATTCAATTTCTGTAACTCGAACAACAATTACTGGTTAATGAAAGTATACTGTTGTTTCTTCCTCTCGGACTCTTCGACGAAGAATACTTTCAACGCGATGCACTTGATCGGATAATTCAGATTCCATTTCGTTGATCTGGATAACAAATGTTGAATTTTGACATATTTTTACAACTGAAGCTTACATTTTTTTTACTCGCTGTTTCAATAAAGCGCTGTACTTTTCTTCCAATTTTTCCCACACTCGAAACAATATTTTCTTGGAATCCGAATTATTTTCGTCGGAATTTTTGTCGATCGTCCTCGATCGCAACTTGTCCGGAGGCGCTTCGCTTTCAGCCATGAACACGGACAACGAATAGTCGTATCCTTGATTTCTGAGATAGTTGGCGATCGATGCCTGATTCCAACTGACTGGAGGATTTTTATCCGCATTCAATTGGCCAGTTATTCCATCCATTATAATTCGTTTCACAGTTTGTTTTAAATCAGCCTGATCAGTAAGGGCTGATTAGATTATAGAAAAGTGTATGAACGATTATAAGGTACGTACCTTCGCTTGCTCTTTCGTCGAATGGGCCACTGAGGGCGGAATAATTTGAGAAATCATGATGAAAGGGAAGAACTGTGGAATTGCGAAGATTGAGCGTACTCGCCTCTAAACTGTTCCGCCTGTTTCCCGGAAATGCGCGTCGGTTGTCAGTGGCAACGAGGAATACGAGGTTTAATGAGGTTGAATGCTGATGAATCTTTCGAGAATATTGAAAAATAAACATTGCTTAGCTCGCCTTCTCGGGATATTCGTGACGGCTCTTATCTGATTATTGATTAAATCAAGATATAACAGTTCGAATTAAAAATCTAAATTAAAACAACAATTCAAGTTATGATAACTAAAATAAAATGCAATTTCACTGTTACTGTTCAAAAGAAGAATAAAATAAAACTACAAAAACAGTTGCGCAGTACGTAGCTCGTTCGAAACTGCAATAAGAGAATTTTTTTCAGTTACTGCTGCTACTTTGGTTAAGGAGTCAGCATTGTCTGCTAGCGATTACGTAACTAAAAATATTTTCTTTTTTTCTTTTTTTGCTCGAAACATGAAAATTAAGGCTAGTTATTTGTTTTTGATTTCGTTTATTAGCGTAGTTTTTTGTCGTTTTAACGTTGAAGAAATAAATGCAGCTTTTTACGACGTTTCAATTTCGGGCGTTCCCGTTTCGAAGAAAACCGAAGAGAACTCGGACGAGGAAAATTTCGTTATCGGAAATAAAAACGGTCAACAGTACGTTTGCTCGGTGCCGCCGTTCGACGAAAGTTCGTTCGACGACGAGGCGCGAGAACACAAACGACGAACCGACGCCGTTTTAAATTTGACCGAAACCGATCTTTTGCAAGCTTTAAATTTCTTAGAATTTAGAAAATGTTTGACCAAAGTAATCCGGCGTGAAATTTAATAATATTCTTCCTCGCGCCAGTCAGTTATTTTATTTTCAGACAGTCGGCTGGTGGACGTACGAGTATTGTCACAATCGAGCTATTTATCAGTACCATTTAGAAGGTATAGTTGTTCATTTTTAACACTATAGTTGTTCTAGCTGTTCGCCCCAACCATAGTTATTCCGCGACTATGTTGATTGGTTAACTGTAGTTGACTTATAGCTGGTCGCATTTCTGGCGAGAAAATCATTTTGGGACGATTCGAATTCGACCAAACTTTGAATCGAACGTATTTAATCGAAGAATTCGTCGATCGCAAACAAACCTTGTTCCATAGTCAATTCTACACCAATGGATCGTTGTGCAATTTGAATTCGAAATTACGAAAAGCCGAAGCTAGGGTGAGCGGATTTGGTTATTTTTGAAATTGCATTCTGTAATTTCGCTTCGATGGTTATTTTAGTTTTTCTGCGACGAAGACGCGCCCTTCGCCGAGCTGACTAGAATCGACGAACCCGAAACCTGTCGGTACGTGTTTCACGTAGGATTAGCGGGTCTGTGCGAACTGCCGGCCTTCCCGCCGATGGATAAGAAAAAAGAACCTACCAATATATCTTGCCGTCCGCTGTTATCAGCCGCGGACTACGAAACCTACGAACGAGAAGGTCGACTCCAAATAACTCTAAAACTAATTCTCGGTCGTCGTTCGATGCTAACGAACAGTAACTGCTTTCAGAGCGAGAACAGTTGGAAAAGGAGAAGAAATTGAAGGAGAGCGCCGAAGAGCGCGGCGAGGCGATCGCCGCATCCGAGGCTGAAAAAAGGGAGTTCAAAGTTTGGAAGATTTCCTCCGACGGTATCTCCGAAGAAGCGAAGGCCGACGAGGAAGAAGGCGAAATCGATAGCGGGGCCTTAAGCGAGGAAACAATACAAAAAATTTGGAAAAAGATGGAATCGATTCTAGAAGAAACTTTCGAAAATGAGAACGAAGAAAGTCAGTTCAATTTTCAGTCTCGTCTCGCGGTATAAATATATATAGATACAGATATACAGGGTGTAACGAAATGATTTGCTATACCCCTGCAGCAACTTTGGCAATAGATACGACAAAAATTCATATGCTATCTTGTAGAGAATTCAATTCTGCGACTAATGAGCTAAATTTTATATCATAATACTACTCCAAAGCTAAACTATTGACAAAAAACAAAACATACCCAAAAGTTTAAAAAAATTCAACAAATTTTCAAAATTTAACTCAGTTTCACCACCACTTGAGTTTCTAACTTGGCTAAAACGTCTTGCATTGAGCATAAAACGTCTTGGAACAGTTCCTGATCGAATTCCAATTCAGCCAAAACCGTATCCAAATTTCGTTTCAAAGTTTCCTTTGAGTAATATCCTCGTCCTTCCTCCAAATGCATCAGACATTCGACTCGCTCTTTCACGATTTCGCCCAAATTTTCGGTCGGGTTGAGATCTGGGCTATTTCCTGGCCACAGATCGTTGCCCCAGAACTTGAGGCCTTGCTCAGTGCCCAGACGTTATAGCCAAGTTAGAAACGCAAGTGACGGTGAAACCGAGTATTAAATTTTGAAAATTTGTTGAATTTTTTGAAAATTTTGGGTATGTTTTGTTTTTTGTCAATAGTTTAGCTTTGGAGTAGTATTATGATATAAAATTTAGCTCATTAAACGCAGAATTGAATTCTCTACAAGAAAGCATGTGAATTTTTTTCGTAACTATTGCCAAAGTTGCTGCAGGGGTATAGCAAATCATTTCGTTACACCCTGTTGTAAATGACTGAAATTTGTTTTACAGACGAGGCGACTCGACAGAGCGACGTTCTTAAAATTATCGACGGAGTAAACGAGGATAGCAAAAATCCTCGCGCCGAAGCCGAATCCGACTCGTCGGAAGTTGAAGACGATGATGGTAAGTTTAGAACGCGAATCGGAACAGCGGCCGATAAACCGGTAGCAAATTTTTCGCAGGCGATGACGCTTTATCAACTGATTTCGAAAAAGATTTGAAAAGTTTATTCGGAGGAGAATCCGTTCAATTCGACCGTGGAGCGCTGAGGGACAGAGTCGAAGCTCAATACGAGCAGCTAGTGCGAGAAGTCAGTCTTCCGATATCCGTCGGCATATCTTCTAGCTTATCTTTTCGGAATTTTTAAGGCGAGAGACGAGCTAAACTACGCGCCCGAAGATCAGGTCGCCGAGGACGATCGAGCCGCCTCCGTTTTATCTTCGACGTTGAACAAATTGATAGATAGGTTAGACAGGGCGGAAAGGGAAATCGAAATGGCCAACGAACAATTGGAGGTAGCCGAGCAAAAGTTGATCGTCGCGAGCGAGAAGTTGGAGAAAATTTTGAAGAACGAGAAAACTTTCGATAGACGCGAGGAATTTTCGAAAAAAGTTTCTCGAACAACTCGAGATGCGTCCTCCGAATCCGAGACTCGGACTCGGACTCGATCTTCTCCGGCCGATCGGCGGGACTTCGCTCAGCCTGAAATTCGTTCGTCTCGAACGTCGACGCCGTTGGGTAGAATTCAAATAAAAAAGTCCGACCAACCCGCGGATGACGATGACGGAAGTCGAGTGAAAGTGCGCGTCGGCAAAATTAAAACTAACGGTCTACCGGAAAAGGCCGCCGTCGAAGCGTCTGAGGAAAGGCGGCGACTGGAAGCTCGATTGGCCTCCAAATTGAAAAAAGCTGGCCTGGACACGAATGGTAATAAGAAACGCCGACGTTCCGTAACTTTTTCGTCGCAAGCTCCTAATAATAAGTTGATATTTTTTTCTTTCAGGCGGCGATGTGCGAGTGAAAATAATAACCAGCGGATATTATGACGAGGATACGAACAATTTTCATACGCTGTCCGACGACGAGTCGCATCAATTTTCCAATATTATTTTATCGCTGCTGGGCGGCGACGAACAACATCGAGAGGAAAAACGACAAAAGTCGTTGGAAGAAAATTACGAATTTAAATTGAACAAAAATAAATAAATCCACTGTAAAATAATCATAAATGCAATTTATTATAATTTTATTTTTCCCGTTTTTTTTGTATGGTACGGTTTCAATTTTGGTCTCCTAGTCTTAAAAGAGTCGTCTAGTTTTAATCCTTCGAGGGTGACGACGACCGGTCGAGGTCGAACTTTCGGAAAGTTTAACGAGGCTTTCGCAGATTTATTCGTAATTACTTTCGGCATTTATTGTCGGTGGAAAGTTGAAATTTTTAGTCGCCTCGGATTGCATTTTACGGGGTAATTTTTTCATTCGCAATGCAATTTGTGATTTTTTTCCTTTTGTTGGTGAATAAAGATAATCGCCGTACTGAACAACCGTTACGACTTGCTTAATTGAATTGTTTTCGTGGAATTCTGAGCTAACGCCATTCGTCAATTAACTAAAAAATGTCATCTTTGAATCTATAATCATTATAAAATCACTATGTATCTATCAACTCAAAACCATTGAATTATTGTCCTTTCGCAACAAAATTCAGTTAGATTCAGATAGGTGGTTGTCTATCATGATGCGTGCTTAAAATTCAATATCTGCGTACAAAATTGGAAACTATTATCTTTTGGATTGCCCCACCAGCTTAGTTGCGAAAAGGTTTTCGTTTGTTCCCAATTTGCGATACTGTTTGTTGATTTTGAAACGATTCCTCGTTTCGTGATAAGTGATAAGTCGTGTCGCAAACTGATTCGCCGGACGGACCCTGGTATTCGAGGTTTATTCGAGTACACTTTGCAAATTAATCCATCATATTTTGCTATGTAATACAGCCACCAGGCTATTTCTTTATTTGAGTCGACTCTCGGCTTTCCGTACGGTCGATCTATCATCGTCCGATTGCGTTTATCGCGTGACCAATTTGTTCTGTCTTTTTTAATCGGAGGCCAACGATAAAGTGTTTTCGAGAAAGGTGCTGGTAAGATAAATGCTTACGGTAAATAGAAGTCGTTAAACGTGTACTTCCTTCCTTTAACTTCGCCCAGCCTCCTCATTCATTGATAATTCGCGATACTCGATATTGTAGAAGCGATAGTATCCGACTAATTTAACCCGCGGGTCGTACGGTATTCTACGTCGTTCGGGTCGCAACTTGTTCATCGATCGGACGTACCGCTGTATCACCTCAGTTTATACTGCTGGTCGATGAATTTTACAAAAACAATACTTATTTGAAATAATTCGGGATATTTTACGTTACGTACATCGCGATACGACTTCTTTACTGGCTTTATTAAAAAAATTCAACTTCTACATTTTTGAATTCGACTGGCTCGTCATCGGGATTGGTATCGGTATCGGTATAGGTATAGGAATCGGAATTGGTATCGGAAATGGAAACGGGATCCAAACGATATTCAATGGAAACGGATTGGACGACGTCGGCGAAACGTACGTTGTTAATGATAAGCGCTCAGATTCGGCCTTATCGATTTCCTTCGGAGGTTCGCAATCCGAAACGACAGGCGGCGAATTCGCGACTTTAGTTTCCATCGACGAAGCGCCCGGCGATCGTTCGAATTCGCCGACGGATTTTTCCTTATCAGTCGCCGACTCTTTATCCGTCGGCTGAGCATCGTTTTCGGCTCGAGTCTTGACGTTTTGCCAATATTTTTTGTTCAATACGTGATAAGGATGAGGCCGCGAGACGGGCGACGAATTCGCTTTTCTTTTATCTTTCTTATCGGCAGGACGTTTCGGATTTTTGTTATCACCATCGGCGACGGTGTTGAATCGCCGCGGGCGACCGGACGACGTCCACGATTGAGGCGTGATCAAAAAGCTGCAACCGGGTTTATCGGATTCGTCGGACGTATCTTCGGGATTTTCCGTCAAACAAGCTTCGGCTTCTCGTCGAAATATTTCCAATTTGTAGTCGTTTAAACAAGGATCCGAGCAAAATCCTAAATTTTCGCCGCCCTCCAACGGAGCCTTTTCGAATATGCGAGCAGCGATCTAGTGAAATCGGAAAATCAATGGACGATCGGCAAAATTGATCAGACTAGAAATCGTCAAATTTTCTCAACGATCGGCGCAGCGCGCGATAATAACTCGATTTACCTTCTTGCAAAAATGACATTTTTCAGCGACATCTTTCGAAGCCGAGTCGATCGTATTTTTCAATCCAGTCAACGGTTTTCGCAGCGAATTCAGTTCTCCTTTCTTCACGGTCTCGTAACCGTACAGCGACAAGAATTCGTTGACGGCTTCTTCGGCATCGTTGACATCCTTTAAATCCGACTCGACTACGAATCGCTCGACTTACCGATAAAATTTTTTTTTTTTTACCTCAGTTTCATCGGCGGCCGTCGATTCCGACGCGCAGCGTTTTTCGAGTTTAATTTTTCTTTTCATGATACAGTCGAGGAAATTTATACGAGAATATTGTTTCGAACCAACTTCGAAGACGAAATCGAATGAATAGAGTCGGAAAATTTCGAACTACGAGCGCTTTCTATAACTAGACACCCGACGACGGTGGATACGAGAGCCGAGTTACCCTTCGAGTTCCATCCAGAGAGGAGGTTCATTCGATATCGTCGGCGGTGTTTGTCGTCGACTGATTGAAAGACGAGCCCCGCGGTCGGAGGGACCGGCTTTCCTTTCGTCGGTTTTCCCCTCCTCCGATTCGTCGGTAGCCTCCGTCGGCTCGCATTTCTGTATCCAAAGTGCCGGGGTATCGTCTTTCGACCGGCTTTTGTGTACACAGAGACGGAAAGAGAAAACTCTGATCGGTCGTAGAACGACGCGAAACTCGGGATTCGTCGTCGAGAAAATTGATCCCTCGGTCGCGCGACGTCGAGAAAAAGAGACGGAACAGTGGACGCTCGAGAGATCTCCCTCCCGAGGTTCGGAATTGAAAACGAGGTCGAATTTCGCTCGAAACGATACCGCCAGCGAAAATTCTGCTCGAAAATGTCGCCCGCTCATTTTAAAAAAATTGAAGAAACACGGCGTAATAGGCTCGAATTACAATCCGGTATAGGTAACGGGGAGTAGACGAAATGACGTCACCGGCTATAATTGCGCAATGGTCCCGCGGTACACCCCCCTCCCCCCAGGAAACATACTTCCAGACTACCTGAGCGTAGCATATTTTGAAACAGTTGCATTGAAATTTTCCTGATTTTAATCCAACTTAAATCTGGGAGAAAATGTGAAAAACTAGGTTGAAAGTCTCACGCGCGAAGAAGAAGGCGGAGGACGCTACTCCCACGACACTCGGCTCGCAAATTTGAATATTGCGCTATCTGAATTGGTAATCGGTGAAAAACTTTCAAAATCTGCTATGCTCAATGCCCGATCAGTTCAAACGGGTCGGAGATGCCAGCGGGTGGTCGCGTTGATTATTGAAAAGCTGAATTTTTGTCACTTTTTGCATTTTTCCGAACCATTTTCGTAATTTTACCATAAAAGGACTTCTACTTTCGCAATTTCACGAAACATACACCATTGAACGCACAATTGAATTCTCTACACGTTGGTGTATCAAATTTTGCTCGAGCTCGTCTGGAAGTGCATGAAAATATGTGTTTCCTAGGGGGGGAGTGGATTGAGACACCCTGTAGTAATGTACTGTAAATGAGCGATTTGAGCAGGCCTCAAATAAAACACAGGTAGATGCGATAGAGCAAATTTTGAATATCTTTTCGTACAAATGTGCTTTTGATCTGTTTTCCGATTGTAAAATTCTCTAACTAGCGTGTATGTAGTAATTAGCGTAGAATACGAGCGTAGCTTAGTAGAAGTAGAAAACTGTAATAATCGTGAAACATCGAGAACTTTTACATGCATCAGAATAATTGAAGCCGATCTCGCATCGAAGTAGGACTTAATTTAACCTTACGAGACTGTCTCGCGATAAAACTGTATTATTAAATTCCAACTGTTTAACTAACTCTCGGGACAATATATTCTCCTCTATACGCTCGCTTCGGCGAACACTCGTTCACTCGCGCCTTTCGTCCGCTATTTACGATCGATTATCTCTAACAATACAATAGTTTGGCTCTCCGGGAATCCGAAATCCCGCGGCTGTTTTATTATTGAGAAAAATGCAATGAAACTCGGATTTAGAGTTCGTTCTCGGTCTCTACTCTAAATTGGCCCCCGGAAAAAAGGAGTTTTATTTTGATTCCCTCGTAGGATAATGCGAATGAATGCTTGATTAACTTCGTTTTCGTAGAAAATTTCCCTCGCCATTTCCATTTGAATTCGAGTTAACGAGTTTGTCCCCTTCTCACTCTCACTCTCGATCCGTTTGTCTGGTTGGACGTACGATTTAATTCGCTCGTTAGAGGCGAACGTTCTAATGGTAGAGTACAATTTTTCGTTGAAAAGCTGGAAACAATTTTCCGAATATACAATTTCCGCGCCCAGCTTATGTATATTTTTCGATGTTCTGCGCTTTAGTGGCCATTATTGCGCTGTTTATGGTGCTGATCGGCGGTGTGACCATCAGCGCCATCGACATAGAGAGTTACAATTTCGGGCTGTATTACGCGTTGCTGGCCATCGTGGGCATTATGATCGCTTGCGCCATTTGCATAGTCAAACCGCCCAGCATTAAGAACCCGATATGGTACGACAGATGTTGTCGACGGATGGCCGGATATTTCGCACCCGAGCGACGCAAGAGGAGCGAGTCGTCGGGCAGGGAGCGGGGAACGCTGGTCATGCTGGGACCGGCCTTGGAACTCATGCACCACGTCCTGCACGGTATGGCCGGTCGAGAGGACAGCGATAATAGACCGTCCAATCTGCTGGACGTTTCGGCCGCGGACACCAGCGACACGAGCAACGAGAATAGCCACCCGTATCCGGCGCCTCGGTTCAAAGTACCCGAGACCATAGCCGAAGAGCCGACTGACGTTAGAAATAGTTTCAGCAACGCTTGAAGCTCGCGACAAAAATACATTACGGTTGTGACTTTTATTTTATGAATATATTTCGCGAAAATTATGTACAGTAAAAAGCTTGCGCTCATTAAAAAATGTATGTCCAACCGGGAATCGTCTAACGAGTTTTACATTCGTCGCGCGAATACAGTACGCGCTCTCTCTCTCTTAAGCGCTTTTAAAGAATTTTCTCTCCCGTTTTCCCGCTGGAAATTGTATGGAATCGCGAGAGAGTACTTCGGATTTTTGTTTTCGATAAGACAAAGGAAGCGTAATATTCTCGATCGCCAGACGTTTCTCGTTCGCTTCGTCATCTTCGTCGATGGTCGTGAGCTTTTCGAACGGATGTCGTTCGACGAATTCGTCCGTCGGTGGATCGTTGTTGATATCGTACAATTCCCTCAAGGCCTGCACGAGATCGGCGGTGAACAAGAGACCGGCGTGCAAGTTCAGCATTCTTAGAACAAAAACGCCATCCATTTTGATGAAATTCGAAGCGAAACTTTGCAGTTGGCCAGAGTTTTCCAAATCCCAATTATCGGCCAGCTCCAATTGTCGAGCGAGGAACCGGACTCGGTTCCGAGGAATGAACGTGACGACGATCCAATAAATTAAATTGAAACCTGCAAAAATTCGATGGTCTGGTAGAATACAGGGTTTGTCCGAAAAGTAATGTCAGTGAGTTGATTAGAAGACATTTATTGATCCGATCGGTACAATACATTA
>JAQGBA010000518.1:0-31695 GCA_034698125.1 Prionchulus punctatus | reverse complement strand
CTCTAGGTAAGAGTCCGAGGAATAGTGTAAAATACCAGCCACCTAGATACAGGCTGTGGGAGTCCATAGGACCAAAAATTTTTTTAAAGTAATGCAAATTTTAAATAAATTTAGTGTCATTTAGTGTTTTATGTGAAAGAATAACGATAGAGGGATTTTATTTAAATCAAACTTAAATTACGAAATAGTAAATAAAAAATGACCATCCGACACTTTGTGAATGATAATTTTCAGTTAAATAGAACCAAATGTTTTGGGTGCTGTAACTACCGGAGAGCCCGACATTGACATCCTACATTGGCACTGGTTTTACTTAGAAAAAGGTACATTTGATATTCTGGAAAATGACAAAATTGATAGTAACTTTTCATTGTTGACTGCTCTGCTACATTTCAATAATTTCCAGCTTCTAAAAAATATGAGTGAAAAAAAACGGGATAAAGGAGCTTAGCGGTAACTTTCTTCAAAAATTTGAAAATTGAAATTGAAAAATTGGACAGTTCGACAAACTTAATATAAACAACGTTTTAGCATGAAACAAATCGACAAGCTACTAAAGACCTAAACTTATTTAGGCAAAAAATGGCTGTGAAAATGACATTGTTGTGACAAGATACATCATAACGTTTATTGAAATAAAGCAGTAGTACTGAAAGAGAATCCAGCAAATAATTTGAATTTATATTTTTGTTTTTGTTTTTATAATCCACCGTAAAAAAACCTAAACAGCTAAAATAATTGTTTCTTTCAAGAATCTGCCGGTAAATGGCGCGTCTGTCGCTGTTCGGAAGTTTTACATTTGAAAGGCGGTTTGATGATCTGGTTTATATATTAAAATTTAAAATTGAATGTGATTTTAAGAATTATGCTGTTTTTAAAAGTGTGCGGTATTAACGGGAAACAAATTTTTGATGTATTTTTCGTTCTTTACTTGGAAACTGAAATTTTGTGTAACGTTTGTGTCTTGATTGGCTTCCCGGGCAGATATGTTTCGTGTAATTTCTCTTTCAATTTCAAAATATGCGAAAAGAAATTTAAATCAATTTCGTTATTTTACCTCGAAAGCGATTTCGTCGTCGGATGCCGTTCAGTCGACGTCGTCGGATGCCGTTCAATCGACGTCGTCGATGCCGAAGAAATCAGTAGCTGTCAAAAGTTTATTCGATCGTTTCTTATTAACGACGACATTTCCGTGCGGTCTGTCGAAAAATCTTCAAGAAATCGACAGTTTACCGCCCGTTGTTTACGCCGGACTGGATCCGACGTCGGACAGTTTGCATATCGGTCATTTATTAATAATAAACAATTTATTACATTTATACGCCGCCGGCTTCGACGTCATCGTTTTAATTGGCGGCGCAACGTGCAAACTCGGGGACCCGAGCGGTCGAACGACGGATAGAGAGGAGATAGAATGGTCGATGATTATGAAAAACAGCGAAGCAATTTTGCAACAAATTGAAGCTATTTTCAGCAATTTTTCGTCGTCTCTATTTAAAGGTTTGCTCATTCTTTTTTATTTATAGCGTTTTCATTATAAGCCGACTTGAAACTGTTTTGAAACTATTTTTGTCCTATTTTTTAGGGGATAAAAGTCATTTGAAACCGGTACGTTTCGTAAACAATGCAAAATGGTACTCAGATTTGAACGCGATTTCTTTTTTGGATAAATACGGACGTTTGTTTCGCGTAAAACATTTCCTGGAGAAATCGGTCGTACGCGACAGGACGTCGGGCATAAACATTAACGAATTCATGTATCAAATGTTTCAAGCGTACGATTTTTTGAAACTGTACGAAGAATTCGATTGTTTGATTCAAATCGGTGGCTCGGATCAAACGGGGAACGTGCACTCTGGTCATGATTTAATACAAAAAGTTCATTCGAAAAATGCCGTCGGCCTGTTCGCGCCTCTGCTGATGGCGGACGACGGCGAAAAATTAGGAAAAAGCGTCGAAAATGCTATTCATTTAAATCCGCAAAAAACAACGCCGTTCGAATTCTATCAGCATTTTCTGCGATTACCTGATGCTCAGTTGCAAAAATATTTCTACTTGCTTACGTTTCTACCAACGAACGACGTCGATATTTTGGTCGATAAACACATGAAACACCCTCATAAGAGAATTGCGCAGAAAAAATTGGCTCGTTTGGTTACTTTGCTAGTTCATGGCGAACAAGGATTGAGTTCGGCGACTAGAGCCACCGAAGTTTTATTCTCAAATAAAATTGAAACGTTAATCGATATGAGTCCAGAAGAAGTCGAACTAACGTTCAAAGGCGTTCCGACATTTGAACTAAATTATCGAGATGATTACACTTTAACAGAGCTAGTTTCTACCACTGGCGTTTTACATAACGACTTTGAAATTATGGAAACGATTACGAAAGGCGGAGTTTACGTTAATTTAATTCGAATTCAAGATCCGGATTGCGTTCTGGTGAAAGGAACGCATATTTTACCCAACGGATTAACTCTCTTGAGATTTGGCAAAAAAAATTACTGCCTAATTCGTTGGAAAAACGCTTGAACAATTTTTAGTCTACTATTTTAATTGGATGTGTTATTTTTAGTTATTTTGTTAAGTTGAATAAAAATCGTTCAGATCTGAATCATTATTTTGTTTCAAACTGTCCTCTTCCAAGCCGATCGAAACGATTTTTTCTTTTGTTTCTCATTCCCGTACGTTTATTATCTTAATTCTTGTTCTTTTATTGTATTTTTGAAGACAAATCTTTAATTTACTTGAAAAATGGACAAGAAAATAGTAGCGGCTCGTAAGCCTCCAGTAATAAAGTCTAGAGGTAACAATTATAGTGCCCAAAAAAAGAAATAATTTTTTACTTTGCTTCGTGTTTCAGCAAATCTACCGCCGAGTTTTATCGCTTTGGGTCAGCGAAACTAGCAACATCCTTATTTGCCTCTACAAGCGACAAGTTTTTTGTTATTCAGGCAATCGTCCAGGAACACCCGAGACTTCTTCCGGTGTTAAAAGAGAAGCGTCGTCTTCAGTTGGGAGTGTTAATCCATTGAAGAAAATTCGCTTGGGACGAGACGTTGAGACCGTGAAATTTTCTGGAAATTCGAAAAAAGAAATTACATCAAATCATTGGCTGACTATCTCCGCTGATGGTTGCAACTGTTCTTTGCAGAATTTGTGATTTTTATGGTTTAATTACGTGATTTTCGTTTTAGTTTCACCGGTGACTGTTTTGGAAAAAATTAATGTCGCCGAACAAAAGGATAAACGAGATAAAATTGAGAAACTGATCTGCGGCTTGATTAAACTTTTATCCGACAATCGTTCGAAAAATCCTGATCCTTTGTTATCTTCAGTTTTGTGTCAACTTTCACGTGAAAAATCATCATATTTTCGGTCGGAAACAATCGCAGAAGTAGCAAAATGATTTCCACGATAATAAAATTCAAAAATTTTATTGTTTTTTTTTTAAATTTAGGGTTTATGTTCATTGCTGAGAAAGAATTTTTCGCCGAAACCTGTCAGTTTAAAATCGAATAGACATTGGTTTTCATTGGTTACCGGCGTTTTGCATTCGGCCTTCGAGGAGAATCCATCGTGGCCCGAATTGTTTGTAAAAGTACGCATTTTCCAATCCGCATTGAAACACGAGCGTTTAGTTTGTTTGTTTTAAAGGTTTATTTGGAAGACGCTTTGTCGGAACGTTCGTGGGTTGATCAACGCGAATGTGCGAAATTCGTGGAAATTTTAGAAAGCGCTTTCGGTACCGAGCGACCGTCGCCGGATGTTTTAGCTTCGTTATTCATGGCCGAAAGTCGCCTACCCGGCGCCGATTCTTTTAATTCCCGTACGTTTTACGAATGTGAAAACGTTTCGTCCGAGTAAAATTAGCGAAACCTCTTTTGACATCGTTTCAGCTCAAAGAGGCGGTCAATCGCCGTTCGAAGATCACGAAAGTGGAGGTTCATCGTCGCGCGACGCCGTCGACGATCAACTGCAAGGAATCGATGTAAACACAGAGGAAGACTGTGAAAACGGCGAAAGAGCGAATCTCCAGAAAACGTCGAGTTCCAGCCAGCCTCGATTTATCGATTGCCAAGAATCGATACATCAATATACGATCGAAATACTGAAAGATCTCTGGTCTCGTCGGCCCGACACAATTTCAAAAAGTTTATTGAAAACTATGTCGACTTGTTGCGGTTATCCGGAAGTACGCCTAGCCGCTTCGCACAAATTGGACCTTTGGTTGCAAAACGCCAAAGTAAGTCGATATCGGTTTCCATGAATTAAGACAATGATGACATTTTCCAATTCAAACGAGCTTAAAATTGGTTCCTGTTGAAGAGACGATACATCATTTCTAAATTTCTACGTTTTCTAAACTTTTTCCTTTATCGCTCAATTGGCGCACCATATTTGAGTTAAATAATTTTTTGTATAGTTCTATAAAGTTTCCGTTGGACTGATGCTGTCGATGTGTTTGAATTGTAACGAGCAAACAAATTCGGATTTGGAAGTTATTCAAAATTTAATCAAGTTACGATTGAAATCGAAACCGATAATAAATAATTTCTTCATAGTTTTAAAGTACATTTTCTGGTGTCCACCTTTTTGTCGTTTCACACGAACCGTAACTTTAATTCATTTTAGAGAATTATTCAACCAAAACGTTCATTATTTGGGAATAATTATGAAACTCGTCGTTCACAACGAATTGTCGGGAACGAGTAGGGCTGCTCATAATATGTTGATCATCGGTCAGTGTTTTCAGTTCAATCAGCAAATGTCCGCTCAGGTGAAACCGTTTATTCAGTAAGTTTCGAACAAGTTTCTTGTACTATTTTATTTTTCCGTTTAGCTTTTGGCAGACGTTTGTTTCGAGTTTTTGACCGCAAAAGAAGATTACATACGCGCTTTACGAGGATTGTTGAAAGAAATCGTGCGAGTTGCGCTAAAATTCGATTTTCCATTCGCTTGCTTCTGCGAAGCTCTATGCTCTGAGAAAGCTGAAAGAATATCATTAATAAACAAATTAGACGCTCATCTGAAAGTAAAAAACTACACTTTAATTGTACAATTTGAAATTTAAACAATTAAAAACTGTTTCGCAGGAGAGATTATATCGAAACATCGAAGATTTGATAACAATGTCGGTCTTTTTGGGAATCTCTCCGTCAGTCAAAGAAGCGGCAGTTTTTGCGGCGCGTGGGGAACGGAAGGGTACAATTTTTTGAAACGTTGGAAACTTTACAAATCTTATTTTAATCTCTTACCCGCTGCATTTTTTCTATATCCTCTGCACCATATTGACTTGTTTTGTTTTCAGTTATCGAAACCTTTCAATCAATGCCAATTTTTAGCCTTATTTCATTCATAGATGTGTCGTCTTTGCGAACGTACCACCAACAGCTAATTATCGCTCAAATGCATGCGCTAACTTGGCTTAAAAACGTTGTACCGTCGTTGATCGTTCAGAAAAAAGAAGAATATTCGAAGAAGTCTGGATTTTTCTTTTTTTTCTAATTGTTCATACCTTTATTTGCTGTTTTCTAGTTTTGTACGAATTTTCTTCTTGGAAAAGCCAGATTACTACTCGTCTAAGGACAATTGGCCGTCAGAACAGGAACGAAAGTAACCTCACCCACCTCCCTTTCAAATTTTTTCTCTTCCAAATTTCAGTGTTTTGTTTGCTTTTAAGTTTGTTTATTAAAATTATCGCTGATGCTCCGATTAAAGAAGACATGTTAATTAAAGTTTTAACCATTGGTCTGTCGCCATCATTGACCGGAGCTTACGCAGTCGATATAGTTGAACAATTAATAAAAAGAGCAGCGTTTGCGTATGCCGAATGCAGATTTTCATCAGGTTTTACTTAGATTGAGACTTTTCGAAAACGAACCGTGAAACATTTACTTAACTCGTTATTCAGAACCGAATGCTTTAGTAGTGACGAAAATCGAATTCATCGAACTATTATTTAGTTCGTTTACTTATCGAGGAGCGGAAGCTTTCACATTGCCGCCAGGGTATAGAGGCGATTATAAACAAAGTTACGTTATCAGTTCGTACCAATTTTGATTGAATTTTGTAGATATACGCAACCTTATTTTGCCATAAGTATGGTGTTTTGGCGTTCGATGATAATTCTTCTAATTTTGGCCTGCCATAATCCCTCGTTTGTCGGTCGATTGGTTTGGGACTATTATCCGACTTTATCAATCCTAATGCAAATGGTCATGACCGAGTAAAATTTAATGCTCGTTTTCTCAAAAACTCGTCGCGAATTTCGAATGATTTTCATTTGTTTCAAGCGACTTTTCTTTTCCACCGTCAACAGCCGAAACATCTGGTTTATCTTGCGACGAAATCAAGCGAAAAGACCTTCAGGTGAACCAAATTTTTGATTTCATTTTCGTTTCTGTTGATTTGATTTGATTCCATTTCCGTTGAAATCCGTTTCGGATCTGTTTCAAACAAAAACAAAAAATATGTTTTTTTAGTTATTCGAATTGGAACGACAAGAAGCTTTAGAGCTGGAGTGCTATTTGAGCGGAAAGCAAATGACTGAGGCTAATAGTATTCTCTTGGAACAAGTTATGCGTTTAGATTTAAAGTATTTATTTAATGTTCCTACTTCTTGCTGTCGGTTTTTGCACTTTATTTGTCCATTTCTTAAAATTCCACATTTTCCAGAGGCCCGGCAAGAAAACCGCCTCAAAACATCCTGGAACAGTTAAAATCAATGAATCAACATTTAAACCTCGGATTGTTGCTTTGCCACAGTCGTAATCCGGACTTTCTACTAGAAATCATTAACAGACAGGTTTCGATACACTTTTACCACTTTACTTGCTTAAATTGTAAGCATGGTTTGTATATTTCAGGGAGCAAGCCATAGTCTACCTTGGTTGGTGCAACTTATTCAAAAAAATGAAGGATCGTTGGCAATGTTGCCCGTTCAGTGTCTGTGCGAATTTCTATTACACCAAATTGAAAGTCAACAAAACGAAGATGGTTCGTTGGAGAGCGATGATTCGTCCACTTCGTCAAACGTAGCTTTTGTTTAAAAATGGAATAGAAGCGTGTTTTCATTTTTGTGTCCAATTTAGCTATTTAACGAGCAAAGAACTGTCGAATTACGTCAACGATTGAGAAACGTTTTATGGAATGTGTCGAGCGATTTGATTCAAGTCGAACAAACGTTGATGTATTTTGTTAATCGTTTGCAAGCCGATACACTTTTGGACCGAGTAATCGCCGTCCAAGTATTAGTTTTCGTCCTTTACATGTCGAATTCGTGTTTAAATTTATTATAATGTTTGAAGGCTTTGGATTTATTGACTAAAAAACAAGATGGCGTCGACTGTCCCTCATCAGAGTTAATGGAATGGTTAAAAAAATTAATTCATTTGCCACATTTCGAAACAATAAAAGTCAAAATATGTACAGTTTTATTGAAGGTAATTTCAGGTTTCTTTCGAAATCTGTTTCCCTGCTACAATGTTCAGTATTTGTGTATGTTTTCAGTGTTGTTTAATTGAAACTGAAACGTATTTCGTTCACGCGTACATCGAGTTCCTATCGAAACATATGCCGACGAATTTCGTCGACGAAACTGCCTTAATATTTGCTAAAATGATTTGCGAGCGAAAATCGTTTTCGGAATCACTTTTATCGATCGGATCTAATGGCGAACAGTCCTCCAAAACATTCGATTTCTTCGTTCAGATTTTTAATGAGCATCTGAAAATGGTGCGTAAACCTCAAGCGGAAGTCATGTCTTGGGTTAGTTCGCCGACATTGCGTCGTTTTTTTCAAACAAACCCTGTTTCGCGTTTTTTCCTTTCAGTCAGCCAATCAGGAGCAATTATTGGTTCAGTGGAATGACTTAAGCGCCATATTAAATGTTCAAGTTGTCGCAGCGATGATGTTATTGCTGGCTTTCGATAAACCACGTTTATGTAAGTGTTACAGTTTACTAGACTTTATACGCCATTTTTTGCACGATATAATAAAAATTTTCAGCGAACTTTTCGGCTTTCGACGAAGTTTTCGGTTTGTGGTTTCCTGAAAACGGGCAGAAACCAACGGCGTATTTGGTCGATACAACTGAAGAAGCCGAATTGATACCCGATTGGGTTAAAGTGCGTCTTCTGGGTAGTAAATCCGAGAAAGTTGTTGATTCAGGTTGTTATTACGTTTCGACATTTTTACATTCATGTTTTTGAAAGTGTGTTGTTTCAGTTTTAACTTCGATCGACGACGCGCAGATTATTGTGTTTCTACAAACGTACGGTTTACCGATAGAAAACGTTTCAAAATTATTGACCGTATTGGACAAAATTACGTTAACAAATGAACCGTTTTTGTTCACAATTCAAGACCGATTGAAATCCGTGGCTGATTTCGTCAGATCTTATCGGACGTTAGGCGCCTGCGGTGGAGAGGAATACTTGAAATTCGTCGATCGGTTTAACAGTGAATCGGGTGTTTCGAGAAGTAACTTATTGATGCTTAATCATGACGTAAAATGTAACTTTAAATAAATGGTTTCAGAACTTTCGTCAATCGATTCGGAAATGGCTGATATATTTTTTTCAAATGAACCCAACAACTCTGGTTTAAAGAACGAAGAAGTCCTAACTGAGGACAATGTACTCGTCGTATTGGAACGTTTGCTCGACGAAAAATTGGAACATCGTGAATTCAAGACAGAATTTTCGAATTTCTTCTCATTGTTGTTTTCGTTGGAGAAAGGAAAAACTATCTTTCAAAAAATTATGACATTTTTGATATCTGCTAACGAATCAAATTCGGATCGACTTTCGATCTCCTTGAACAAAAATGCCGCCCGGTTTTGCGTTTTATTACGAGGAATGGAGAATTTTCGTCCGGATGATGAGGATAAAACTCATTTCCTTCAGTTATGCCGTTCGATTCTCAAAAATGACAAATTAGATCCCATTTTATTGAACGTCTGTCGACAAATTACATCACCCGGAAGTTCGATAGTGAAACCAAAAACGAGTACTAGAAATTCTGTGAACATGACGAATCTTGAATCACTAAAATTCATTTTGCAGGTTTAACAAGCGATGATCAATATGTGCAAGATATCAGCATGGGCAACGTTAGTTCGATCGACGATTCCGCAGAGAAATCTAATGAATCTCTAGTTCGTTTTTTGTCGAAAATGTTTCATAAAGATGCACGAAAATGTTTTAACAATTTTATAAACAGACTGACTCGTTGTGCCATCGTTTGCTGATCGAGTTTGCAAATTTAGCCGAATTGCCATATTCGGATACAAAATTGGAACGTATAGAATGCGTTCTCAGACAGTTAGCCTTTCGACATCCAACTTTACTCGTTAGGTTAGTTTGAAAACAAGTAATGGGTATTGTTTTGAAAAGTATTTAACGAACAATATTTGTTTTCAGACAGTTACCGTTAATCGCCGCGTTACTTCGTGGAAATACGTCGTTTACGATGAAAAAATATTACAACAGCAGCTACTTATTATATTTCATGATGATTCTCGGATTACTGGAAGTTTTACGACCCCATATTTTTGATCGAAGTTATTCGAAATCTTTTATGGACGTTGCGAATTCTTTTTTCGACTTTATCGAAGTTCGTTTTACATATTTTTCGATTTATTTGTCCTCGTAACGGGAATTATTTTAGACTCATGGATTACGGAATCCGAAAATGGTGCTTATCATCGACAAAGTGTTGGCTTTGTTGAAAGATCATCACGTTGCCGATCCAGAAACCTCGACGAAGTATTTAGAATCTTGGGCGCTCTTAATTCAGTGAGTTGATTTTGCGTTTTCATTTTTGACTCGAAATATTCACTTTTTGGCATTGTCCAGAGCTATTTCGATTCGATACCCGGAATTGCCTAACGTTCGAAGTTTAATGACTCGAGTCAATCTTCCTTTGCCTCGAGTTTCAGTCGGAACCTCAGTCACTGATTCGTCCAGCTCGACCGCTGATAGTTCTGAGTTGAAACCATTGCCTCATCGCCCCTTATCCCCCGTCCAGTTGATGGAAGTGAATCCAATTATTGGCCGGTTGAGAAGAGCCGATAGCACGGATGGTAACTTTTTTCTCTTAATTTTAGGAATAAACGGTTCCATTGGTACTTTTTTTAAACTTTTTAGAGATGTTGTCGTCATTAAAAGATTTATCAGAGTTAGCATCGAAAAAGAGCGACGTTTTGGCTTATTGCAAAGTAAATTGTGTTATAACTGATTTCCAAGGTTGGTTTTAAATTACGGAAAAAAGCCAATCTTAAAACAAATTTTTGAGATTTTTGCATCTATATTCTAAAATTGATTAAACTTTTTTCAGTGTGAATTAGAGCGATTAGTTTCTCATCGAAACAAAGAATGCTGCCGATTAGCTTTTGAATTGATGTTGAAATTGTTCCGCAGCGAACCGCGGTATGAGTTTTATTGTGATTCTCATTCAACGAAAGTGGTAAAAATTATGATTCGAAGAATTTTTCTTTCAGTGAAGCGGAAAACTTTTTGCCTTTATATCTTTCTTGTTTGAATTCGGGGAACGACGTCGCAAAGGTTGCTTTAAGCTTTCTACCGGACTATTGCCGAGTTTATTCGAGTAACTTTTTCGATTTACCTTTGAATACTTTAGAAACAAAAATCGGTCCGCTTAACTTACAGAAAATCCTGGCATTTTATTGGAAAAAGCGTTTTCGTTGGGCGTTCAGTGGTTGGGCAAAGACGCTGTGACAGTTTTATGCGATGCGATTTATTCGATTCATCAAAATACATCTTTGTCAGACGATTCGCGTTAATTTTATGTCGATTTATTTTTTTCACCGTTGGCGTACAGAAATTATTGAAAAATTTAAATTTACTCTCAAGTGCGTTTATTTTTAATGTGTTTTGCATTGAAACTGTATATTCGATGACCTTTTTCACAATTACGAGTCTTTTTCTATTTTCACTCGTGAAAGTAGACAGTTCAAAAATGGCATTCGCTTAAAACTTGTGACAACACAATTACTTACGTACATTTTCATTACGGAGGCTTTTTCTGAATACGTGCTCGTTAAGATGGTTTGTAATTTGCATTACGTAAGTTGTCAATATAAAGAATGTGTTCGTCAATTATTACAACTGTAACAAAAAGGCTATAATTTTTGTATCACTTTTAGATCAATTTTTCAATTTCGTTACCTAATGCATGTGATATTCGTACCCTTTAATGCGTCGGATTATTTCTTTTTTGAATGCAAATAACAGCTTCAAATGGTCATTGAAGTGACAAAAATCGAAAACTAAAAAGTCAACCTTCCTTTTTTTTCTGTAGTAGTTGACGTGCTTCTTATCTTAATTTCGCAGTTCTGATCTTCAATGCAAATGTCAAAATGAGACTTTCGTTAAAAATCAAAAAAGCATGAAACGCTCGTTCGTTAATAAACAAATTTGGTTTACTGTGTCGTAGATTTTTATTACAGTTAGTTTTTGCGAAAAATATTCACATTAATCGGTTAAAAAACAAGCAATTTTTCGCTAATTCTAAAATTATTAACATCTTTTATGACACCGAAAGTCACTAAGTTACAATAATACAATGGGAAGGTTTCTTCCAAAAGAATATGACGTAATACTAGAACTTTTACTGAAACAAACTATGATTAATGTAAACCTAAATTGGTGTAATTAGACATTGAAAAATGTTGCGAATCCTCCCTTGCGGCTTCATTATGAAAGAAAAAAAATGAAAAACAACACATTTATCCGGTTTAAAGATAGATTCAAGAGACATATATTTGTACAGTGCATAGATTTCTAGAAGCTAATCAGGCTCTTAAAAGCAACGTATATTCTCGCCTTGAATATAAAAGGGAGTCGCAATTAGTCGTAGAAAAAAAACAGTAGAACGAAAAATGCCGTAACGAAACGCGTTTTAAGCTGCTGTGCTTAATATTTCAGACAGCGTTTTGCACATTTTTCTTCTTATCGATGAGTTGCCTTATTGGAGAATGTATCTTTCATTAGTCGAACTAAAAAAACAGCGTTATGAATTCTAGCTTCGTTACGTCGTTTAATGTTAGCCGATTTGATACAAATCAAGAACATAATCAACCGCTGTTTAGCAAATCAGTATCGTCGTGTTTCACAATTCTGTACATTCTAATATTCGTCGTTGGCATTTTGGGCAACGTATCAACATGTTTGGTTATCATAAAACGACACTACATGCATTCGTCGACGAATTTTTACCTCTGTAATTTAGCCATAAGCGATCTCACGATACTGTTGGTCGGTTTACCGACGGACGTATATTATTTTTGGCAACCGTACAAAGCTATCGGCGGAACGTGGTTTTGTATTTTCAAAGGTTTCGTGACGGAAACAGCTTCGAATGTATCCATTTTGACGATCGTAACTTTTACCTTCGAACGATGGGTGAATATTTGCCGTCCGTTCAAAAATTCGAATAATTTCGGCGTTCAGCAAAGTTTGAAGAAAATCGTTTTTCATATTGGTCTAATATGGACGCTGGCTTCGATGGCAGCGGCTCCGATTTCGATACAGCTGGGCGTCATCGAATACAGTAGCGAATATAGTCAGTGCAACGTCGTGTCAGGAAGAGAAATACCGTATTCGTTCGAAATTTCGAGCGTTTTATTCTTCGTATTTCCCATGACTTTAATCACGGCGTTTTATTTAATGATAATTGTCGAATTGCGACGAACTTTGAACAAAGCGTTATCCGTTTTGGACAGTCCTTTGTTACAACCTGCACGGTCTGCGAGACAACAAGCGAAAGCCAGCGGTGCTGTGGTAAAGATTTTAGGTAAGATTATTATTACTTGAGATCGTTTTTTCTCAGAATTGCATTTTTTGTTAAGTTATTTTATCACTGTGTTTGGTAAATTTGAAGAATTTTAAACAACTTTAAAGGCAAAAAAAGAATGCTCTTCACCAAATTCGTTTCGTTTCACAAAACTTTAATCATGAACGTTAACAGATTTTCCAAATAGTTATTGACATACGATAATCCAGTTAATCAGCATCGTCTAGACATGTTACCACGAATATTTTGTTCGCTTTCTTGCTTTTATCTTTATATTTTTGAATACATTTGCCTGTTTTAATTGCGGCGGTGACGAAAAATTTTTCTTTTATTCACGTAGAGTCCATTTATGAAGAAAGGAAAAAAATATATCTTTAGTAATCAGCATTATGAGCTTTTTTTGCATTCTATTCAATATTTGCGTTTCAAAATGTTCATTATAATTACAGAAAAATGCGTTTTCATTTTCAGTTGCAGTCGTTTTTGCATTTTTCGTTTGTTTTTTACCTTTTCATTTGCAACGATTATTGGCAACGTATTTGAAAGAAAAAATGATCGGTGAATCGAACGCTCAACTGGCCGAATTCAGTCAGATTTTATTCATGATATCGGGCGTCTTGTACTATTTTTCGACCACAGCCAATCCGTTGATTTACAATATATTATCTCGAAGATTTCGAATGGCTTTCAAGGAGTTTTTATTTTGTCGAAAATTTGTTAATAGAGCACGACAAGGGGTGGAAAACGGTTGTCTTTTACAACAATTGACACCTACAATAAGGAATGGAGGAAACAAAAACGGTTCGACGAATTCGAAACGATCGCCGTTTTTAGTTGCTTCTTCGCCTCGACGTTGTTTTTGTTCGTTTTCCTCAGAAAATAACGTGAAAATCGTTTTGGACGATCAATCACCGAAATTTGCAAATTTACGGACGAACGACAATGACAGTGGTCGACCAAAAACTTGCGAGCATCTACTTAATGCTTGGAGCGATTGTTGTTTGAAAAAATCGAATGTAATTAAATTCAGTCATGCTGTTAGTGTTTAAATTCATTTTTTATGTTGGTATTGTACGAAGTAATTTTGTGATTTTTACTGTGTTTCAAAGTAATGTTGTAAATCTTTCTTATTTTACATGTGCAGGTCATTAATTTCTTTTATTATAGGCAGAAGTATAATTGTTGTTTTTTATGAAAGATGAAACTTATTGTCTGATTCTTTGAACAAAATAACATTGAAGTAATACGAATACCCCAAAAACCCAATACCTCTCTCAAAAATTTTTCGTTATTTGTTAATGATGTGAGTAAAAATGATACTGTTAATTACAGGAATTATCTGTCTGCTTTCTACTTTTTTGTTTACGAGTTCCGCTAACATGGATAGATAACGTCGACCGACAATATTTTCCATATTTTTAGCTCCTTAAAATGGATTTGGAATGTTGCTGTTCCTGAAAGTGTTTGTGAATTTTTTATTTTAAGTTTCCGCCTACTTCCCACTCTGTAGAGTATGTTTAGTAATGTTCCGTTCAAAAAAGCATGAAAACAACTTCGTTCCATAATAATAATTATACCATGCATTTTCATCAGTTGAATGCATCACAGATCTGGTATCAAGACCACTATTTTTGGAAACTATTTTTGACCGAAAAAGCAAACTCTACGTTTTAATTAATTCACGCTTTTAAATGACAAGACAGAAAACATAGTCGATCAAATGTTGAAATAAATCAACAGCATTTTGAAGCCTGTAACTAATGTCTCGACAAATTACACTTTGTTCAAAATGAATTGAAGCTTCATTTTGCAGATGTGTGCTGGCAAAAATGCTTATATAGCTTTGTGTATAAGCAGTTGTAGCACATGGAAAATACTTTTTTCCAAAACAATACTTAACCAACCGTGACAACATTGATGTCGACCTTTAACCGAAAAAAAAATTGGTTTTGGAGCGTCTTGTAACTTTCTTGAAGCGTTCATACAAAATAGGAAAGGCGCTTTGCTAGCGTTATTTTTCGATATTTGCCGCTATTTTAAAGATAAAGTTCGAAACGACGACGCTGCTGAGTGTTAGGTCGCTCGATTTTAATCATTTTCAACGTATTTTTTTTTATTTGGATTTGTTATTAACAACTTTCGTGAAAAGTTTGGTCACCAAATTCATTCATTACGTACCAGACGTTTTTTGTACCGTTTGAGCCCGTCTTGCGTGTCATGAAACACGTTTAAAAGCTCCAAAGGTTAGTTTTCGCCTTAAAATTGCATGTTTCAACATGTTTCATTATACTTTTACGAAAGTTGTGCTATTGGTGTTTTATCGTTTCTGTTTTTCAATGAAATTGAAGCGTTTCTCTATAGGAAATTAGTTTGATCATCTGTTACATAAACTGTAGAACCACCTGTCCAAATCACAAAGGCTCCGTGACCTGTTTTTTACATACTAAACAATAATTTCCATGTATGAAAACCTGTTTTTCGCCGCTATTTTGATTGATATAATTTGATCCATGATAGGACCCCATAACCTCGAATTATAAACTCGTTTTGATTCAGTTGTACCCGTTCATTGTAAAAGTTTATTTCTGCACAAACGGTTTTTGATTTTATTATATTACAGACGCGTTCAGTTTTGAATCACTACCTATCGCCGTGGTAAATTCATTAAGCTCACTAAATGTAGATCTTATTTTTAAGATTTTATTCATTAAAATGAAGTTCGACGACATTCTTATTCACCATTTGGGCGAGTTTGGCCCGTACCAAAAAATGCAATTCGTTTTGGTATGCTTGCCAACGATTTTCACAGCCATGCACGCACTTTCATGGACGTTTACTGGTGCCGTTATTCCTCACAGGTATATAGGCGGCTTTATGCCCGAAGTAGCAAAGCAAGACCAAACAACAAATTGTTTGGGTTCAAAAATGAATCAACCGATTAAGAGATCGAAGCACGCAAATTATCTAAACTTTCCCATAATGAAAATGAAACTTGTCTCTTTTTTGTGATGTAAAGGCAATTTTTTTGTTTCTTGAATGAATTAATTATCTTAGAAATAACTCTTTGGTACAGATGTTTGGTCATTGGAGAAAACGACACCGACTTCTTCCCTTTTAAGTCTCCGTCGGAAGATTATAATGTTTGGTTACTTAATAATAAGACAAAAGAAGTCGAAATGACCTGCGAACGACCGATTGGCGTCGATGTCCATTGGACAATGCCCAAAAACGTAACGCTGCTTGAACCTTGTATAGATGGTTACAAATGGGATAACAGCGAGATTTCTAATTCAGCAATTAAATACGTAAAAACGAACGTCGGTTTGATTTTTAGACTTAAAACTGTTTTATTGTTTTTTTGTTTTCTTAGTGGGGCATTGTATGCGATTACAAATGGATACGAGCTTTTGTTCAATCAATGTATTACGTTGGTCAGTTTTTTGGTTCATTTATCTTCGGAATATTAGCTGATAGGTAACCAAGATAATTCAAAAGTTTTTTATTCTGTGCGAATAAGTTTTGCATTCAGATTTGGGAGGAAGAAGATTTTCTTTTCTGCGATTATATTGCAAATCTCCTGCGGAGCGGCGATGGCCTACGTTCCTTGGTGGCCACTGTTTGCGTTGCTTCGAATCGGCGTCGGATTCGCTCATCCGGGGATTTTCCTCATAGCTGTAGTGATAGGTAAGCGGTGATTATAGGTCATAAAAGAGAAACAAGTTAGAGGCTAAAAAAATTTCACTGAGAAGAACGATTTTGTGGCAAATTGTTCTGAAATGAATTTCATGTCGGTTTGCATCGTTTTGACGATCATTTTTTTTGTATAATTTCTAATTTTTTAGGCATGGAATTAGTTGGACCAAGTCGACGAGTCGTCGCCGGTGCTGCAACGGGAATTTTTTTCGCCATCGGACAAATCATTTTGGGCACGTTAGCTTATTTTATTCGCGATTATCGCCACTTACAACTCGCTATTTCGTTGCCTGCTCTGCTTTTTATGTCTTATTGGTGGTAAAAATTAGTTTTTCATTAGTGAAAACATTTTTCAATTCAAGTCATTGCGATTTTATTGCAGGATTGTACCTGAATCAGCTCGTTGGCTGATTTCGCAACGTCGGTACGAGGAAGCCGATGTTATATTGCAGAAAGTGGCAAAGTTTAACAAACGTACTTTGCCACCTAATTGGTACGAAGATTTAGAACTTGAAGTTTGTGTGACGTTTTTTTTAATCGCAATTTCGATTTATGGCTGCTCAAATATCGTTCGAATTTTAGTCGAAACCTGTCGCTGGCCAAGAAGTTAAAAAATATGGTTTCTTGGATCTTTTTAAAACTCCCAAAATACGCCAAAGAATTATCATAACAAGTTTCGTTTGTTGGTAAATGTTTACATGTTGCTTTCCGAAATGTATTTTCCATGATAGTTTTAAGAAAAGCGAAAATGTTTCGAATTCAATTTAAGGCCCGCTGTCAGCATGGCGTATTACGGATTAGCCATGAATCCGAATTTTTTGGGCGGCGATCGATACGTTACGTTTATAATCGGCGCCGTTTTAGAAATTCCGGCATTGGTGATCGTTTTATTTACGATGAACATTTTGGGACGAAAAACGTTGTGCATGGGCGGATTTTTTGCCGGCGCCTTGTGCCTTCTAACAACTTTGCCGATACCTGAAGGTTAAACTATAATTTTTTAGCGTTTTTTCCTAATTCCAATTTTTTATCTCCTTTTAAGAGTATCCGACGTTGTTAATGATCATGGTCGTACTCGGAAAGATGTCGTTGACAGCTGTTTATGCGATCATTTACGTTTATACACCGGAATTGTTTCCGACTGTTATTCGAAGTACGGCAATGGGATCTTGCAGCATGGTCGCTCGTGTTGGCGCCGTTAGTGCTTCCTATATCGCAATGTGGCTCGTAATCGATTTATATTCCCTTGAATTTTTGTTTGCATTGTTCAACAAGGTATATTTTTTGAAACAGGTAACCGTTAGCAAGGCTGCCGTTGTTCTGATTTTTGGAGGAATGTGTTTGATCGCCGGCGGTTGTACGATCATTTTACCGGAGACCACTGGTCAACCGCAGTTCGAAACAGTGGAAGATGCTGAAAAATTTGGCCGGTCAGTTTTTAATACGTATATTTATGCATCGGAATCTCTTGATTACACAGTTGTTTTTTAGTAATCAACCACTTTTTGTTTTCTCATGGCAAAAGAAAGGTGATAGTCTCAAAATCGCCAAAACGGAAACCGGAACTGAAGAAGCTTTAATGAGCGCCACTGACACGACTACTAAAGGCGAATGAACTGGATTAGTTTCATTGTTTTAGATAGTACATTTTATCAGGAATTATTGTTACTGACATAACTGCTCTATAAAAGTGCAACTATGTTCGCCTGACTTTATTTGATAAAAATCTTGCTTATATGTTTGGTATCCTTTTTTATATTTATATTCTTTTTTGCATCGATTGTGAGTAAAACATTGTATAAAACAGTAAAACATCGAGTGAAAGAAAAATCAAAAAATTGTCAAAAATATATGTCTTGACAATGAAAATAGTTCGTTGTTCGACAGTTCGATTTCGACACCGAGAGCTGCTGGATCTAATTTACTAACGAGTAGGAAAACGATTTCAATAATCGCTATTTGGAGCGAAATTACTTTCTAGGGTCGATCCAATATCGACATTTAAACATGAGAGACAATGAACAACATTTCAACGTAACATTCAAACATTTAAACCTGTGAAATGCTTTGCAAGCGATATTTATGAATAAAATTGTTGGATTTAAAAGTTTCGCTGAAATTCATAGAGCCAACGGAAAATGTGTGGTAAAACGCGGAAAGTGGCTTTATTCAGTTTTGTTCGGAGTAGTCAGGTGAGTGGCTGCTCGCTGCCGTGTACTGTTTCACAAATTCGATCGTTTTCGTAAAAATTAGTAATTTTCAAAAAGTTTTTCGTAAAAATTAGTCATTAGTTCGCTAAATATTTTGCGATTTAGTTGTAATCGCACAAAAAATGTGTTTTTTGCTCCTTTAGGTGTTTCGCCAAATCCATCAAATTCCTCTACAACAGATTTCCGCGAAAACACGAAAAGTGCGAAATCGTCACAGTTAAAACGGTACGCCAATTTTAATAAAAAAATTATCGTCATAGAAATACGAAATCCGAAATGACAATTAATGTCTATATTAGCGTTTCAAAAACCGATTCTTATAAAATTGGGGGATCTTCACAACATCAAAATTTCAAGCAACGAAAGCTCGATCGCTATCATTATTCACCGAACTGTTATAAAAGATTACGATGTCAATTACAACAGTAAAAACGAATACATCGCAACCCTCAACAACAGATATGAAATTTTTGTGAAATTCGACAACGATTCTCAAGAAAATTTACTTCTTTTCAGATAATAATCCTTACACAGCTACAATTGCCCTCGGCGTTTTGGCTGGATGCTTCGCAATCGTAATTGTAGTTTTGCTCTTAATTATATGCAAGAGATATACTGTTAAATCAGATAAAAACGGGCGCGTTACTCCGGAACATCGGCAATATGTTCAATCCGAACACGAAAGAAGCCTGGGTAAAACTACAATACACGCGAAGTTAATTTACGTTTTAACTTTTGTTGCTTTGTAGAAGCGCAAAGAACTACCAACAAGCACGACGTGAAACTTGTCGAAGTACACCAACACGAATATCCTGCGGCCATTAGGCCGGATCTTGATCACGGCAAAGTAATCGATGTTCGTCAGACGCTTGTTACACCTGAACATCCAGAGAAAGTAAATGAAATGAAGCACGATGACGGATGGCAGAGTGCACGAGAACCGAGTCCGAATTCAAATATGACCCCAGAAACGAAACCTGTTTATTCGTACGAAAAAAAAGAACCGATAATGAAAGAACGTTCACTAAAAGTAAAACTTCCCGAACCTCATCCGGTAGTCTATATGAAGCCATCACCGAAGATAATGCCGCCAGTGTACGTCGCAATGAGTGATGCTCAGCCCATAAATGAACTAAAGTCAGTAACACAAAAGTCACAGTGGTCATCATCGTCTAGCGTATCTGCGTATGTTTAACTTGCAAATTTTTTATCCTTGGTATTTCAAAATTTTTTGGACCGTTACAGATCAGCAATAACTCGTACTCCCGAATCATCATCGAGTAAATCAATGACAGCATCATCAACGGGTCGCAGTGCATCGTCAAGGAGTAAAGAATAGATTTATAAAATTTAAAAATATGTTTTGATTTGTTTTTATATTTCGCATTTCTTCTTCTTTACTTATTGCGCGGAAGTATATAATAAATGCTTTCATTCATTAGAATAAAATTGTTTTCAAAAACTAAATTTTTGTTTGTTGAGCAAAATCAATTACTCCTATTTGCTATTGGGTATCAGTTTACAGATTTATTTACTAGAGTGTTACAAATTGGACTTCCAAAACAAGTTTGGTTACTTAGAGATCGTTTTGATTTCGCGAAAAAGGTGATTAGCAAAAGCTGTCGATGTGGGATTTAGTACGCGCAAATAAAACCTTTGCGTTCTGCTTTTTCGGATCATCTAAATTCGGATAGCATCCTATTTTTTCAAATGCAGTCAGTTTACAACTGTTATGAGCAAAAAATATATCTGTTGATTCGTTGATCACATAACAACTTAACATTCTCCTTGTAAATTCATTGCGGTAATGTCGAAATTTGCAACAGAATCTGTTTTAGCGAACAAGAAAATCGACTTTTCACGTAAAAAAAGAACATTTATCGTTTCCGTATTTTTAAAATCCGCATTTTGTATCGTTACCTTCGTAATAAGCTTGATTAATGTGATGAATTGTGAAAAAGACGTAAATGGATATACGCATGTCATTGCATTTTTTCTGTTAATGTAAGGTTGTTCAGTCAGTCTTAATTATTGTTTATTTGATAATAATTTAGAGACGTATTTGTATTTCTCATTTCGGGTGTAACGTTGCGGCATTTTGCGATTTCTCGTCGTGTAAACGAATTATAACTTTAGCCAAAGTGCTACTGAACATGGTCACATCGATTATTTTGATTCTTCACGAATTTGCTTGGTTTCATTGTACGGCGCGACACGACACATTTTGCAACACATTTAAAGGTAAAATGCAGGTCGACTGCTCTCAGTTTCATGCTACAACGAGTAAAGTTGAATTTGAAAATGTAATAATAAAATCGAAGGCGTTGTTCGTTTTGGCAATTATCAATGGTTTAATTAATTTTTTCAATTTAGTTATCGTGGCTCTATTGGCGCAAGTATGTGAAGAAATTCTTCTGCTTTTCTGTTTCGTTCGCACTATCGTTACATTTTTCATGATTTGCAGATAGATGTCGATTATTCCGAAGTAAAAGTGAAAATCGTCGTTGGTTTCGAGAGTACGTTTGGCTCATTCGTACAGCGAAAGCAATAAGTTTTTGTTTCGATCGAACAAAGCTGAAACGGAAATATATGATTTGGAAAGGACGAAAATAATTTGAAATTTGAAATTAAACGAAGCAATTCCGTCGATAGAAGTCACTGATTGTACCGTTGTCAAACAAATTTTAAACCTAAATATATTAACATAGCGTCCGTAACGCAATATTTCGAGAAAACAAAAGCAATCGTCGCAAATTTTGAAGTCGGTGCCGAGCATGGGAAAAGCTCGTTGGGAAAGCGGGAGAAGTACGAATCGCAGAAATCAGTCAAGAAATGAATTTACGCTTATTGCATGAATTTTTATGAATAAAAGTAGTCATTGGTTTGTTTTTCTGAGATGAATAAATAATTATTTGTATTTTAACTAAAAACATCGTTTATCGTACCTGTTCACTCTGGACTAATAGAACTACAGTATAAAGTTAAAAATCGCAAATCCACGATTAAACCAAGTACAGGACGAAAACTGCGCGCATTCCATACAACTTCGTTATTCTACTTTTTGGTCGATATTCCGAATTCAAGATTTTCCATGAACTGTCGCCAACGAGTGGTGCACCTTTTAGCCCAACAAAAAGATTCTGGCCTCGTTTTTGGCACGTTTACCATTGCGTTACTGTTTCATCGGTTCATCGAACGACACTACCGAAGGGCCGACCTCATTACAAGTTTTAACGTCCTTTCAAATTTTTGAAGGTCCACGATTTTTATAACTACATTCGCCAAAGGATTATGTTGTACTGAAAAATCGCTGTAACAAGCACACGTAACCGTAACGATGGCGAATTTAATCATGCTTTCGTTTTGTTTAATTATTGTCACATTCAGTCGAAATGTTGCATCGTTCGAAGCCGATTTGGAAAACAAAGATTTGGAAAGCGTCTTAAACGATTTAGGACTTACGAAGTACCTGGATATGCTGAAGAAAGCCAATTTGCACGAGCTACTTCACCCGAGAGGTAATAACGTAAATTACCCGCACTATTGTGGAGATACATAGTTAAATTTTCGATCTATATTAAGCTTTAATTAAGTAGATTTACTGAATGCAATATATGAACAGATTCAAATACAGATTAAAAAGTGCAAAAGAATGTTTAACTCCATTCTCCTTTTTTCATTATTGAAATAAGATTTATTTCAGAACGTCGAACTTTGTTCGTACCATCCAATGAAGCGTTCGAAAAATTTGAATCGCTATTGTCTGAACGACCTTTGGAAGGAAAAGGTTTGAGCGATTTCCTTAATTATCATTCCAGCAACAACGTATGGTTATCGAAAAGTTGGCAGAACGAACAACTGATACCAACTTCTTTGTCTGGAAACAGTTTGCGGATTAATATTTACGATCAACCGAAAAATGATACGGTAATGAGTTACGATAGTTAAAATATCGTTTGTGTACAGTTTGAGGTCTTGCTAGCAATTTTTATCCCATTTAAGAAATTGTACACGATAAACGGCGTGCCAGTCACAAAATTCGACAATCTTGCTGTGAATGGTGTGGTGCACGTTCTCGATGGTGTTATCAATCCAACTCCCCCATTGAACTCATATGATACATTGAGAGCTTACAAAGAAGACACCGAGCATTTTTTCGAACACATCATCGCATCAAAGTTGCTGCAAAAATTAAAATGTAAAGATTCGATTTAGTTTTGAAATTTTTTCGTTGAAATTTGGATACATTTTTTCCAATAGATGACGAACCGACGACCATTTTTGTACCAATCGACATTGCTTTCAAAAAATTGCCGCATAGATTTATGGAAAGCTTCATTGGTGAAGCGCCAGTTGTGGCTGGTACAGTACCCATCGTCAACACCACATCGAAAAGTTGTTTTACATTTTACCCCTTTTAGCTGTAATTTATTACCATATCGTCAATGGAACTTACCATTTGGCAGGCCTCAACGATAAAATGCGTTTGAGGACTTTAGAAGGAAGTGCATTGGCTGTAGAATACGCAGGTTATTTTATAGTTTCTTAATATAACTCATAATCTTTACAAATTTCATTTAAAGGTGCCGGTGAAAAACATCTGATCACCGTTAACAAGGAAGCGAAAGTTTTAAGGAGTTATCCAACAAAGAACGGAGTCGTCCATATAGTCGACACAGTTTTGTTTCCTCCGGCTAATCCGAAACAAATGATGTACGCACATAAAGATAAACTTGTATTACCACCGATAAGGCGTAGATAAATTGTTTCTGTGCTCATTTTTGTTGTAATTATTCCGTTTCAAAGTCAGTCACCGAAAGTTCTGTTATTCGACATTTTATTTTGTGCAAAAAACAAACTTTTGTCAGTCTTATTATTACTTAAAAGCTGTCCAACATAATAAACATGAATTAAAAACGACCCCCATTGGAAGTGATTTCCCAGACAATTCTTTGTAGTCTTCTTTGAGAATAACAGTTGACCTTGAAAAGCGTGCTGAGTCAAAAAAATTCGATCCGATTTTTTTTCAATCAAAATATTTGCAGACAACCTTTTCTGAAATTAAAAACGGCAAGAAACGTGAGAGCACGTGCAAATAAGGGCAACTATAAGTCCTACCAAGTGACATTGACCTGATATACATTGGTAGTCCATTTTTGCGAAAAGTTTCTCGACTTCTCAACTAGTCTGCAAGTTTTTTTATATCCTGTATTGTGCACAAGTTTTTCACGTTTCAACAATATAACCAGGAACGTTTAAAAAAAGGCACGATTATTCGTAACTATTGCAGCCGAAACTACTTCGATATAAATTATAAAATAGTACAACATTTTCAACAAGTTTGTCACAAAATGTCAACGAGAAACGAGGTTACGAAGTCCATGTAACAAGAAAAAACAACTATGGACCGCACGCGCGACATAAACTGCGTTTCCAAATTGTAGAAAAAGGTGCAAAAATTTCAAGTAAAACGTAGTAAAAAAACGTCGCTGTATGTACACTGTCGACGCGATGACGTAAAGCTTACCGGAATTGTTATACAAGCAAAAAACCGAATCACTGCTATACGCTTAATCTGTGATTTTCTATAGACGGTTCGCGTAACATCGATGAATTTTCTGCATCGATTTCACGATCTGAGCCATCAATTGAATCGATTGATTTTAAATTTCTGCCGTATATGCCGTTACCATTCATTGTCTTACGATAATGAGACAAGCTCGTCATCGGAAGTCGGATAGTTTTTCGATCGTTGGAAATGACGGCGCTAGACGCGTATGTACTCGTCGTAGCATTGTTTCCGTGCAAATTACCCGAATAATGTATGCATGGTATCCAACGAAAGAAAAATCGGAATCCGTCTCGAAATCGTTGATTACGAACGACGTATACAATCGGATTGACGAAACTATGCGACATGGCAATTAAATGGCAACCCCACCAAAGTCGTAAAATGTGTCTGTAATTTTTAAATTCGGGCACAATACTGTACCAAATGTTAAGTACGTTTAATGGAATCCAACTAATTGCGAATAACAACGTGATGATCATCATTGTCGGAATCATCTGAAAAAAACAAATCAAATCAATGTCTGAGAAATAAAACGCAACAATGTGAAATTTCAACTGAATAATTCGGCACCAACGTCAAAGTTTGGGCAGTTTAATCAAAATTTACTCTTTAAAAAACAGCGAACATTTCATATAAATCGTTTTCTTTCCGAGAAAACAGCTGCGTTCACGAAGTGGGAAAAACATTTCAGAAACAGGATAATTTGTTTGATCGAGACTGAGTTTACGTTTTTGGCATGCAACCAAATTCAAAGATAACAAAACAGTAACGAGCAAAAAGAATTGTTTTAACTTCATCTGAGAATGAGGAATGGACCTGATTTGTTTGTTACACAGTACGTAAAACTGAAATCAAAAGACACACTTTTTTCACAGAATCTTTCCTATCTTTAACCACTCCAACGTTTCCTTCGCCCGGTACACTACTGAACCAAAGCCTAAGTCCGATTCCCGTATAAGTAACAATAAAAACGACGAACGGTATTGCAAATTGTATGACCATTAACGATAAACTATACCACGATTCGGCTTCCAGAGGCGTCCAATTTTCTAAACACTGTAAGCTTCCGTCGCCGTAAGTCGTTACGCCTAAAACGATTAGCAACGGCGAAGCGATTATACCCGAACCTAGCCAAATGGCACCGATGGAACACAAAGCTTTCGCTTTTGTTAATTTCCACGACGCTTTTAAGGGGAACATTATTGCTACGAATCTGTCCAAACTAATAGCCACCAATGTATAAGCGCTCGACATAACGGCGATGCATTGACTGTAGTTTATTACTTTGCACATCATGTAACCGAACGGCCAATACGATAATATTATGGTCGGCCAATAACTGAACGGTATACATAATAGCGCCATCGAAAAATCGGCAACGGCTAAATTTGCTATTAAATAATTCGTCGGCGATTTTAGTCGTTGAAATTTGAAAACCAAATGTATAACGCAATAGTTGCCACCTATGGCTACTAGCGAAACAACGGAATAAATGAATATGGCCGAGATTTTTTCCCAATGAGTCAAATTGTCGTACGGTTGATCGGTAGCCGTCGTATTATTAAATTCCATCTAATATAGTTTCAAAACGTAATGAAACAATGTTTTGGCTGCGTTGACGAACTAAACAAAAACAACATTTTTATCACATGAGCCTCGTATCAGTTTTAGGGTTAAATTTACCGTTGCAACAAGTAGTAACATAAAAGGTGACATTATAATACGCGAGGAGACATATTCCAAAACTATTGTTCAAATGAAAACAGTCTTTAGAAGTTAACAGGCATGTGGAGCGGATGTGTTATGAAAAAATTTCACTCTCGTTTTATTTATACTTAAAACACATTTTCGAGTATCTCTTCAAAGAAGACGTCTTTTTCCGAGTTCATTAAGCACGTTGACATTTCATTTATTGTTTACATATTGTTCAAAAATTGATCCTGACAGGAAAAACTTTCTTCGCTAAATTAAACTATGAAAAAATATGCGAAAAGTTTTTTCCTTCGTTTTAAAATCGTTCATGTTTTCCTTGTTAAGATCGTTTGAATTCCGAAAGAAATTCATCAAACAAGATTTGGCGATGAAAATTGTTACTGAAACGAGCGATTAAGTTCAAAATTTTTTCAGCAAATCGCGTATTTTAACGAGAACTCATCTAGCATTCAAACTGTCCTAAGGGAGAATCCTCGACGAAACGACACTTTATAAAATGAAACATTTTCCAACCGATGAAAAAATCTAAGACAGTCCTCCTACGTTGAATAGTTAAGATATAAATAATTTCCCTAAAAAAAACTTAATAAGATATCCAATTTCACTCGGAGCAAGTCAAATCGAAGTACTTTTTCGACGAAATAAAACTGAAAAGCTAAAATCAAAAGATGTTCAACGACGTGCAGCTTAAATGGTCGGTTAAAGGATGATTCAAGGGTCGTTTTAGTTCCTTTGTTTGCTTGAAACTAAAAGAAAAACTAATTGACGCTCTTTGAAGAAACATTTGGTCGGTCGAGTTTCGTTGTAGATGATAATTTTTCAAGATAACTCTTCTTTGTTGAAGAGAGTTTCGGTTCTTGAAAACAATTCTCTAAGAAGAGTTTTACTTCATCAATCAGAAAAAAAGAACAACAAGCGAAATAATGTTTCCGAAATGAACCGTACGAGAGGATATAAATTTCACCATTCCCAAGTACCAAAAGATTTTAACAAAATTATCCCATTAAAAATAAAAGTCGCAGAAATAAAACCAACATCTGTCGAAAGTATGAGAAACTTTTTTCGACCTTGTATAAACGTTGACAGAAGAACGGACAGGATGAAAGATTTCGAGCAATCATATGTTCATGAATTATTATACGATTATATTTAATAATTATTATAAACGATTTATTTTAAAATTGAAACGATTGAATATTTTACGAAACGAACGTCATTAAAACCGAAACCAATATTTTATGAAACTTAAAAATGTCTCAAATAAGCTAAACCGCCTACAATATTCGCCAAATTCGAAGAGATGTTGATATTATCTTAGCATGGAAGCAGTTGATTACAGTAAGAAATTATGAACAAGGAAAGGCTAACGACGAAATTTCGCTCGAAGTGAGTAAAAATGAGTTTCGGTGTTATAAAGCAAAAAAGACGTTCGTCATGATTGCATATCGTGCTGATATGTGTTGAAAAAGAAAACGGTGACACTGGATGAAAATTTCAACAGAAAAAATTAAATTTATCCGGGTTCGATATAAAAAAGTTGAGAGGTTTTTCACGATTACATATCGTGCTAATTTATGTTGGAAAATAAGAAGAAACCCATTACAATAAATTTTAAGAAACTATCTTTCGTTATCTTTAAAAGGTTCGTTGAATTTTTTTCATTTCACATTTGAGGATTTAAAGATTTTCGAGGATTATACTGCGCCTCCGGAGCAATTCGAGAGCTGTAAACGGCAGGCAACGATAAAGTTTCGGCAAACAAAAAACGATCGCGCTTTTTTATCTATAACGTGCTCGAAACAAATCCAATTTGTAATAAATGAGATATTAAAAAATCATACCGATACAAACAATTTAGTAATTTTATTTACCCAATTTACAAAATAAAAAAATATTTTTCGGCGTCCTGGCTTCCCAACGAAGTCGTGCAATAAAAAAAAAGTGATTTCAAACAACAAAAATTGTCAACGTTTTCATAAAGTAAAATAAGCACACAAGCTAACAATAAGCGACGGCGACGACGACGACGGGACACCGATAATCTCTCCTACGAAAATTTATTCATTTAAATTGGACGAGGTGACGTCGAATAACAAAAGAAAACGATCATTATTTAACGTGGATAAACGACTTTCAAGCGCTTTTATATCTCGGCTCTCTCTCTCTCTATCTCACAATGCGTTGTAATGGAAGTAGAGCTAATGGAATTTACGATCGAAAATCAGATTGGCGCTTCCTTCCCATCGAAGCTCAATATTCAGAATACTGTGGGGTTTTATTTTTCATTGACATTATCTCTTTCCTCATCGGGAACTTTTTTCTAAATTACGTATCATCAATTTGTTGCGATTGTTAGCATCGCGTCAACGTGGACGTATTTGTTTCGCGTCCGTCGCCGACGGTTAGCTTTTAAGCTTATAGCAATTATCATAAAGGATCATTCCATCAAATCTAAGGACACATAATCAGTTGAAATGTTGCTTTGTGGTGACGCTATGATGTTCACGAGAGCATAAAACCAAAAACGAGCTGCTTTCTTCGTTACGCGAACATTTTATTATGTTGTTTTATTGTTTCATTTGAATAAATGAGATTCGGACGATTTTTTGCATTTTTCTTCAACACTTGCACAATTTTACAAACTACATGTGAATTAATTTGAAAAAGACGCATTCGTTTCGAAAAAATATTCATTTTTGATTCACGTAAAATTTAATTTTTTTACAAACCTCTAGAGTAAAAAAAGCTCTTAATTCAACCGTAAAAAACTTAAGATTGAAAATTAATTCATGCTAAATCTAGTTTCGCAATAATGCGCCTTTTATCATTGAATTCAATTGCCAAGTATCAAAGTATCAATTCCCTACACAATAACATGAACTCATATCGCAAATGAAAATTGCTGTACACAAACTGAAGGAAGGCTAGAGCAAAAAATCGTATCCTTGAGCATGAACAAATTGAATTACCCATTAACGTAGTGTGTTATATGGTGTTGTGTAGTTACAAATTGGAAAAACACGTAAGTGAATAGAAGAATGATCAATCTACTAGTATTCAAAGTTTTTCATAATGTTTTCAAAAAAGAACTGTTTCGCTTTTAAAGCGTCTTGTAAATGCTTTTTTTGACACTTGTGTAAGGCATAACGATTTCTTTAACAAAGAGAAAAAAATAAACAAAAACAAAAACATAAACATGAACAAAACGACGAAAAAACAATAGAAACTTAATAAATTAAACTAATTCCGAATCAGGAATCAAACAGGATGGATGTCGAGTAGGTTTTGGTTTGTTCCCCACGTACGTACTGGGAGTCACCGTTGGCCGAGGTATTGAAACAGTATCCAGAGGTTTCACAGGTTTCTTCATTGAACCATACGGTTGCAAATTAGCGGCGTACGAAGCTGGTGGTTGATAGTTGCTCGGTTGCCGAGGGACGAATCGCTTCTTGGTCTCAATTGGCGTCGCAGCATCTGGCTTGGAAATCGTAAGTGGTGGGCGAACTTGATAGTTGTTTGGTTGCGGAGGAACCAGTCGCACTTTGGGCGCAATCGGCATTGGTGCAACTGGTTTGGAAATCGTAGCTGGTGGGCGAACTCGATAGTTACTTGTTTGCGGAGGGACAACTCGAGTTTTGATTTCAATCGGCGTTGGCGCAATCGGTTTGCTTATCGGAGCTCGGTGGCGTAGGTTCGAAATTGAGGAATTATAACGAGTTAACGTTGGCTGAGGCAACACAACTGGATCGCGCGGTTTAGTCGGCCTTTCGGAGTATTTTGTTGGCTGTGATTTAGTGCCGTACGATGCTGGTGGAGCATTATCCAACGGTGGCGCAGCTGCTGGTTTAAGATAAGCATCGGCCCTGCCTGAAAAATAGTCGTAGCTTTTTCCTTGTCCATAAGCAGAATCTTCAATAGACGTTCCTAAAACGTAGCAAGCATAATTTTGAAACAAAGCAAACAAACGTAATTACGAAACAATCCGTATGTATTATGTACTTAGGAACAATTCTGTAAGGTATTATGTAGTTACTTTTTTTCGAAGGGACAAATCGCGTTTTGGCCTCAATCGGCGTTGGCACATCTGGTTTTGAAAAGTTAGCGCGTGGGCGTAAGTTCAAGTCCGATGAACTGTAACGAGTTAACGTTGGCTGACGGAAAATTACTGGATCACGCGGTTTATTTGGAATTTTGGAATTCTTTGTTGGCTTCATTTTAGGACCGTACGACGCTAGTGGAACATTATCTGATAGCATAGATGGATATTTTCGTTTTGAACCGTAACTTGTTGGTGGTTCATGTTCGACCGGCGCCGGATTTGTCGGTTGTGGCGCAACTGTTGGTTCTGGATATTTAGAGCCATACGATGTTAGTGGAACATTATCTGATAGCATAGATGGATATTTTCGTTTTGAACCGTAATTCGCTGGTGGTTCATGCTCGATCGGATCTGGATTCGTCGGCGGTGGCCCAACTGTTGGTTCACGATAACCGTCATGCCCATGAGTAGTGCCATATGACGACGGCGGAGGTTGGACGTATTGGCCAGCCTTTAACCCTTGTCCGTAACCTTGACGTTGAACAGTATCTTGGATCACAGTTTCTGAAACATAATTTGCTCTAGGAAACAAACGTAAATATACGACAAGTTCAGTTTCCGTAAAAATATTTACTTGGTTGCAGAAGAAATGGAGCAGCCGGCTTGCTTATCGGAGATCGGGGGCGTAAGTTCGAAATTGGTGAATTGTAACGAGTTAACGTTGGCTGACGTAATAATTCTGGATCGTGCGGTTTACTTAGTTTCTTAGAATGCTTTCTTTGTAATTTAGAACCATACGAGGCTAATGGAGCCTGATCCAACGGTCGGAATGGATATTTTTGTTTCGAAACGTAATTGGTTGGTGGCTCATGTTCAATCGGTTCTGGAGTTGACGGGTGTGGCGCAACTGTTGGTTCCGCATATTTTGAGCCATACGCTAGTGGAACGCTATCAAACGGTTTAATTGGATGTTTTCGTTTCGAACTGTGCTTCGTTGGCGGTTTACGTTCGATCGGATCTGGGTTTGACGGCCGTGGTGCAACAGTTGGTTCTGGATATTGAGACCCATACGATGCTGGAATATTTGGATATTTTCGATTCGAAACGTAATTCGTTGGCGGCTCACGTTCGATCGGGTCAGGGTTTGACGGATGTGGTGCAACAGTTGGTTCCGGATATTGAGAGCCGTACGATGCTAGATTATCCAACGGACGAGCTGGATATTTTCGTTTCGAACCGTAATTCGTTGGCGGCTTACGTTCGATCGGATCTGGGTTTGACGGCCGTGGTGCAACTGTTGGTTCCGAATATTGAGAGCCGTACGATGCTGGAACGCTATCAAACGGTTTAATTGGATGTTTTCGTTTCGAACCGTGCTTCGTTGGCGGCTTACGTTCGATCGGATCTGGGTTTGACGGCCGTGGTGCAACAGTTGGTTCCGGATATTGAGAGCCGTACGATGCTAGATTATCCAACGGACGAGCTGGATATTTTCGTTTCGAACCGTAATTCGTTGGCAGCTTACGTTCGATCGAATCTGAGTTTGACGGCCGTGGTGCAACAGTTGGTTCCGGATATTGAGAGCCGTATGATGCTGGTGGAACATTATCCAACGAACGAGATGGATAATTTCGTTTCGAACCGTAATT
>JAQGBA010000517.1:0-31700 GCA_034698125.1 Prionchulus punctatus | reverse complement strand
TAAATCATTTTCGTTGTCACTAGGATTAGTACAAAATTTGGACGTTCTTTCTAAGGCATGAATTTGCTGAATACCTGCTGTACACAACCGTTTGACATTAGTACGGTTCGCAATGTCATTATTCCAGCTCGGATAAAGCAAGCCAGCTGAAACTTAGTGCACATATAGTCCATATGTGTGTTAGCTTGTGTATAAAATTTTATTGATTTCTGTCGATCAAGACGCAAATGGCGTGCTTTTGAAATTTGTCTCAATTTTTTGTTGTCACCCGTTACGCCCAAGTCGAGGATTATTTTCGCAAGCCGCTAAAATTTTGATAAATAAAACCTGACATACAAATGAAACTCGTAAAAGCAACACACTAACTACAATCCAAATTGGCCAGTGCAACTTTTCTTATCTTCCAACGACTTAGTTTGTGGACTTGATGTTAGTTTGTTGACTACAAAGTTCCCATTTCTTTATACAGTATACTTTACTTTATACATTTATACTGTATTTCGAATAAAAAATGGCTATTTTCAATCGCAAACGATGCATGTTCTTATTACTATTCCTGATCATATTCGGATTCATCATAATTGGCTTGGATAGACGAAATCAATTCGTCGAAGATACCGTAACTATATCGCTGTTGTCTGCTTCTAATTTCGATCAATTATTTAACATGACATTCGGGGCTGCTCGTCGAAAAGTTATAGACGAAAAAATAGAAATCATTCGATTCGATATGCTCAGCGAGGTAGTGCAAAAAAATTCGAATAACGAATCCGAATGTATTTTTCTGAAAAACGCAGAGCCTGCGTATCACGCTTGCTTGCATTCGTACGACGCCATTTCTGATAGAGTCCGAGGAAATTTACATTGGGAACGAGGCACGCAAAATTTAATAAAGGAATTCTTCGACGATTACCCGGTGGCGACGTTCGTCGATTTAGGAACCAATGTTGGATACCATTCGCTGTTCGCTGCCAATCTGAATACGAACGTTCGAGTGCTGTCGGTCGAGCCATTTCCGCAGAATGTTCTACTGATGCACAAGGCAGCTCATTTGAATAATGTTCAAAATCAGATTGAAGTAAATGCAGTATTTCATATTCATGTTCATATTCACATTCATATTAATATTCACATTCACATTCACATTCATACTCATCTTCATCTTCATCTTCATCTTCATATTCATATTCATATTCATATAAATCATTAATTATTTATTTATTATCCAGTGGATCAAATGGTTCCAGTTGTCCAGTTGATCCAGTGGTCATCCATGGATCATAATAATATATTTGAAATCCTCATTTCATTCTGTGTTTGATGAGGTATAACATTAAACCCTTAGGCGCATTTCCTTAAAAGGTCATACTTGTCTGTGCATCAATGCTAGTAACGCATTATCGATGTATCTTACACAAGCAAAATTGATTTTTGATTTCAGGTTATTTTAGCTGCTGTTTCCGATAAACGTGGTGCGGTAACGTTTTATCAAAAGAATAATAGCATGTCGAAAAATTCGCTTCTTGAAACTGGCGAGCTGAGGCAGCGATCTCAGAAAGGCTTTACGACTTACTCGATACTTCTGAACGATTTGATACCATTCGTTAAGACGAGGAAAGTCTTCTTGAAAATCGACGTCGAAGGATACGAATGTCACGTCATTACGAGAGCCGCTGAATTCTTCGATCGATTCGACGTACGGATGGTTTTCAGCGAAATTCGTCACACGAAAAACGAACCATGCTTCGAAGAGATGGTGAAATTTTTCAAAGATAGAAATTATGAGGCTTATCCGGACAATCGCGAAGATAATCCGTTGGATTATAAGACTTATAACAATTGGACTTCGCACGATATGCATTTTAAAAAAGTTAATTTTAATTCGCATGAATAAAAGTTAAGAATGCAGGATGTTACATGACAAGGTTTGATTCAAGCCGTGGACCATTTCAAGGTGCTGCACTGTTGTTGGGAATGATTGAAGTTGTCGTTGATGAGCATCCAGTTGCAATGGTCTCTTGTTGGCACACCAAACAAAATTGCAGCGAAAAATCCAGTAAGAATAAGGCAAAACCATTAACAATAAACATTCAAAATTGCTGCCTGTTACAAGTTAGTTAGTCAGTCATCAAGATAACATAGTTAAAGTAGCATCACTTCTAAGCCAACTCAATAGCGTCACCACTTCGATTGAGATGCTACTTATGCAGCACTGGACAGGCAGGAACTGGGCTACAATACATCAATTATCGCTCGCAGCTCTTCACCTGCGCTATCATTATCGGTTAGAATTGAGATTCATGGTCGACCAGTTCCAAGAGAAATATGATGAATAAAGTGAAATGCTGTTTTTCGAGTTGTTTTTGCTTCTAGAGTTAGTTAGCGAAAATATTTTTTTGTTTTTATTCTTTCAATCGAGTCAATTAACAGACATCAATCAAACCAGCTGCTAAATCAAGAAATTTTAAAACAATGTGGGCTTCAGACAAACATTATTCATATCGTTATACAGTAGTAGAAATAGCAAGTCAACTTAGAGTTGAGTTGAATATTGTGACATATAATTGCAATATTTCATGCATGCCAGGCAATTTTCAAGCAGTATTTAACAGGGTCTTAGGTGGCACGGAAAATTCATGTATAATCAAATGAAAATCGATTTGTAACCTTCTGAAAGGTCGATTGCAGCGCTGAAATCTGATTCCTGTAACGAAAAACCAGAACTTCACTGAAAATACGCATGCTAAAATCACTTAGAAGACCAATCATATGGTTTTTGACATAGTTTTCATACACTTTCACGTTTCTCGTTTCGCCATGTTCCGAAACAGTGTTTAACACGAGAATGTTTGTAATGGGATTTGTGGAACACGATGAACTACATAGATAAACAGTGAAACTATTACGGTACGATTATTGGACTAAAACCATGTCGACGACACCGATTATTAGTCTTAGGAATTATATAAACGAGTAAATATTAGAAACAATCATAATTTTCGATCGCGTTTAGGTAAAAATGTGGACTTCGGAGTCGACTTCAAATTTGACCACTTTAGTGACCACCATTTGCAGCTTGCTATCCATTTTCGCCACTATCTACGTCCTGCCCGTGGTACACAAGGACATCAACAGTTTGCAGGATGAATTCGAAGCTGATATGGTCGATTACAAAGTACGCCGACCGCAGGAGTAGTGCATCTGTTGAAGGACCATTCCAAATAAATTTTTTTTGCAGATTTTTACCGACGACATCTGGAAAGACTTGATGGCAATCAGACAGATCAGCCCCAGGCAGAAAAGGCAAAACTATGGCGGTGACATTTTCGGCACTAGCCCACCACCGGCAGGCTACGGCAAGCAGGGTAATTATACCGTTTCATTGCCTGGATCATTTCATGGGTTTGACTTAAACTCGTTTTCCAGGACCAGTAGTGAACAATGGTTATCCGGTTGACATCGGAGTTGGGCAGACTACAGCAGCAATTTTGCCTGCTCCTGCTTGCAGTAAGGTTTAATACGGTTCAACAGTTGGACATTGCCCCCGAGCATTAGCTGGAATGAATTGGTTTTTTAGAATGTGAAGCCACTGACAACAAGTGCCCGCCTGGACCTCCTGGACCAGTTGGCCCAGCAGGTGAAGATGGTATGCCTGGAACCGATGGTAAAAAAGGTGAAGCAGGAAAAGACTTTGTATTCGCCAAGCCAGGCGGTAAAATCGGTGGTCAGCAGCCGGTAGGCGGTTACGGAGGTGGACCGGCAGGACCAGCAACTACCCCAGCATCTGCAGGACCCGGAGGATACGGACCCGGAGGACCCGGTGGACCGAAGGACGCCGAAGCACTCGCTCAATGCCCACCGTGCCCAGCGGGACCAGTGGGACCGAAAGGAGCGCCTGGGCCAGTAGGACCAGCAGGTAAAAAAGGAGGAAAAGGAGCACCGGGACGCGAAGGTCGTCCCGGCGCCCCGGGACCATTGGGCCCTCACGGTCCGCAAGGGCCGAAAGGCACACCAGGCAAGCTTGGACAAAAAGGCCAGCCTGGCAAGGATGGAATCAAAGGTGGCGCGCCCAAGCCAGGCGCCAAAGGACGCCCTGGAGCGGCGGGCAGCCCAGGCTCGAAAGGCAATCCAGGTAAAGGCGGCTTCCAAGGACCGCAAGGAGAACCAGGCGCTCCTGGCCCTCTGGGTGCCCCCGGCGATCTCGGCGCAACTGGACCAGCTGGACCTCAGAGCGGTCCAGGCGCCCCCGGACCGGACGGCACTTATTGCCCGTGCCCGAAACAAGGATCGGGCAAGTCAGGTCCGGCACCAGGGCCGGGTGATAACGGAGGCAATAAGCCAGTGGACAATGGCGGTGGCAATGACAAAGGTTACCCGGGTGGTAACAACCCTACGGCGCCTAATGCCCCAGTACCAGCTCCCCCAGTGGCGCCAGTAGAGGTGACCAATGCTCCAGTACCAGCTCCTCCTGTGGCACCTGTACCCGTCGGACCACAAACGGACACAAACTACCAAGGTCCAGCGACCAGCGGTCCGATCGGCCCCGTAAATGGCGGTAAAGATGCTGACAAAGGGTATCCTGCCGCTCCGGCAACCAGTTCCCCGAAGGATGCCGGCATCGCCTACGGTTTGCCTGGCGGCACGTTTGGTTTCTACAGAAGCAAATTTCGCAACCTAGCCCAAGCCTAAACGTGCACTATTTAGATAATGAACGAAATATCATTTAAATCAAGTTTTATTTAAATTTCAAATAAAATCTTCTGCAATCATAGTCAGCTAGCTGTCAGCTTTCATTAAAATCGGTTGTTTTACTTGTTTGTAATCAACTACAGCAGCGATTTAGCATGACTTGATATTATTGCTGGCTGCATCAGATTTTCAATTAAACTGATTTATTGCGCGATAACAAGTGAAATAAACAAAAAACAACATAATACTTGTAACGAATAACAAAAAAATAATAAGATAAAATAATAAATCGGTAACAAAAAAATGGTTGGCCCTACCGGTCAGTAAAACAATCATGTAGTCTCAGTCAGTTACTTGCTGCAACTCGAATTGGACACTTTAACCGAAGTAGTTTGCATATTTATTAGCGTATCTTTGGTTGCAACTGGAAAATTTGCGATGCGCATCGTGCAACCTGAACATCGGCCCGTGGCCGGGTACGATGGAATCTACCATGCAAACTATCATGTTGATGTTATGCTGTTGAACCATGCGATCCCACGAGCCGCTGTTCACCCACTGGCTAGGGTTCAAGAGGAAATCTTCGTTAACGATCAGATCCCCTAAAGTAGCAAAATCGCTGCATTTTTCGCACTGGCCATCGAAGATTAGGGGAATAATCGCTCACCAACAACGGCAACTGTACCGTACGATGGAACATCGCGAATAATTACCGACAGATCTTCGGGAGTGTGCCCGGGAGTCTTCCATAGTTCCACGTGGTTGGTCAACTTTCTGGACTGTTGCTAAAAAAATATAAACACATACAGTAACCCGATTTGCGATAGGTAGGTGATCTACAGTATTACGTCTGATAATGATGTTCGACTGAACTTATTGCCCAAAAATTCGAAACTCGAAAACAATTGAACTTTTCTCGAGAATAAATTTTGATTGCCGAAATGGTCCGGATGTCCGTGCGTTATGACCACCATGTCGACGTTGTCGGGACGGATTCCGTGCCTCGAAAGTTCTGAAAGTTGCAAAAGTTAGAAACTACTCGACGTCGAGAACAGAAGTGTCCATAAAACATTTAAAAAATACAAAGTAAATGTTAAATTGATATAAGCATAATGATTCGTCAAGAAAACGATAAGTCATTGATTATTTTGTAACGTCACCGATTGTATGACGTCACTGGCTATCGTTGCAAAACGTATCATCTTTATTTCGATCAAAAACAAAAAAATTCAAACTGAAAGATGGCTCGGCGTTTGATATAAGTAAAAATGTCAAACGTGAGTATCCAATCTCGCGCACATCGACTGCGCGACGCAGAAGCACTTCGGATCCGCAGGTTTGTTGCGATGAATCGGTTGACTGTACGATCGATGCTGCTGCTGTTGTTGCAGCAGCTGCTGTTGATTTTGCTGCTGATGATGCTCAGGTTGCATGTGATTTACGACGATCGGCGGCGCCGGCTCGACGTGATCTTTGCGTCGCAGTGGCAGCGACGAATTGCTGGCCGATCCACCGCCTTGGACGAATCTCTGTTGCAATTTCAGCCACAGATATCGTTGTTTTAAATACTTGAAAGTTTTATAGAGTATGATGAAAAAACAAGATTCGAGCACCGCCAAACACAGACACACGACTACCAGCACGGTTCCGCCGACTTTAACAGCGAATCGGGCATATTCATAATCCGAAGAAGTCACGTGTTCGGCTAGCAAGTCGACGAGAAATGTGGAATTTTCGAATACCAAGTAAACTAGACCGATAGTCGTTACGGAAAGCAAAATTATTGTGAAAACGTTGACGACCAATTTAGGCAACGTGTACAAGTACTTTTCCTTCCAAACTCCGTAGAACATGGTCAAAGTGGCGAACGCGCCCAGCACGGCCATCAGCGTCGATACGACGAACCAACTGGTCGCCATTGGGTTATCCTTGATCGTCAAGTATAAATAGACGCCTCGGCCGAACGCCGCTGATATTGAAAATATATCCGCTAAGCCGATAATGAACGCGCCCGTTTTCAAATGCATGCACGAGCAACAGCATCGGTATCGTTTATCGTTCCAATTCGGATAATCCCTGCCGCTGCTCGAGTAGATATAGTTCGGCTGTAAGTAGCATCCTTGCGCGTTGTTCATCGTCGTCGATAGTTCGCTAGCTCGTCGATGATAGTTGCTGAAGTAGCAAGTAACCTCTGGACGATATTTGTTGATGAAATTAGCTAGTGGCGAGCGTAAACTCGTACGTCATCTCGCCGGACACTTTTTCAACCTCGCCAATGAAATCAACGGAGATTCTATGCAAATTTGTTCGTGTCAATAGGCTAATTGCAAACGATGACTAGGTTAGAAACGCTTTCGGCTTTAAACGAGCCCTCGGCGAGCGAAAAACGAGAACAAATCGACGAATAGCTAGCTCGCTGGCTAGCTAGCTAAAACGAAGAGAGTAATGATAATGTTGATGGTCGAAGAATAGAAGAAGAAGCTCGGCGAGGGAAAGTGCCTAAAATGCTAGCGGGCCCCGGCGAGGACAATAAAAATTCCGTGGGCGGGTTTGTCGAATCAATAAACGGAGCCGTTTAAAAAGGAACGACAACTAATTACTGTCACCGTCGACGCTGGTATGAGCGCAATTTTCGTTTCGTTTCGTACATAAATGAATTTCGCCTGCCCAAAAACAGGCCCGAAATCAAGCTCGACCTAAATGCTACCGAGCACTTTCGTCCACTGTCTCTTTTTTTTGGTCGATTATATAACTCGTTTTCGATCCGAACGCGAAAATGTTGTTTTTCGCGAAAATAAAAACAAATATCGACCTCGAAACGAGATAAAAACAAGTCAAAAATCGACCAGCCGGCAGTTAAGATCAAACTAGAGGATAAACTATAGTTGAACGCAATCTATAGTTGAACGCTCTGTATAGTTGAACTATATGTAGCTAGCGAAACGGGCTAATAACTTTCGCGGAACAAACGACGATGGCGACTAGCCCTCGAGCCCTCTAGCAATGTATTGGCGCCCGAAGACGGCCTAGCCACGGTACTATTTTTGTTATTCGTTTACTCGGAGAATGTCGTCTTCTACTTGCTTGCTTGCTTGCTTGCTCATAGAAACAAAGTTTTTCTTCGTTTTTTTCCCGCCTTAATCCTATAAAATTTATTTCCTTTCCGAGGCGCAGCGGCGAGAGAGAGGACCGACAGACCGACGAGGACCGACCGACCGACGAGGACCGACAACGAGCAGGGTTCTCATTTTATCGTCTTAATCTATTAGAACGCCCGTTTTTCCACCGAACACAATCTTTTATCGTCGGACGTCTCTATGTAACGAGCAAAAAAGAGAATATCGGGCGAGTGCGCTTGGAAAAACGCAATTAGATTCGAAATTAGACGCTTTAACGAATTTAAAATCGTTCCGCGCGCATAAGAATATTATAAAGAAACATAAACTTTTCTTTCCTTAGTTCATTTTGTGATTAGTTTCGTTTTATTAGGTTTGTTTAGCGGATCAGCCGTTTTCAAATGTAGTTCGATAAACGCGACGACGATGCAGAAAATCGGTCGTGAAATCAATCTTGCGCGCAGCTTGATAAAAGTGCAAAATCGACAGCGAGCGACTGGCTTACATTTGTTGACAAGCAACTGTAAATTTTATGCTTGGCTGTCTGCTTGAGCGATTTTTCAGAAGTTTTACAAAAGTTGACAAACAAATAGCGACGATGCAACAAATCTGTAGTGACATCGTCCTCACAGCCACCAGACAGCAATTGGCTGTTTAAGGGCAGCAAACAGCATTTCGCATGCTGATTTTGTGTTTGACTTGTTTGTAGATTTCGTGCCACCACAATGTAGAAAATCGATAATTAAAACAATCTTGCATGCAGTTTTCTTGACGAAAGTGCAATATCGACAGCAAGCGACTGGCTTACAACTGTTGACTAGCAACTTTCTAATTTGTGCTGGCTGTCTGCTAGAGCGATTTTTCAGAACATATCGACAAACATGCAGCGACGATGCAGAGAATTGTTGGCGAAATCAATCTTGGATCCAGCCACTACCCTGAATTTGGCTGTTTTGAACATCTCGCAAGCTAATTTTGTGATGTTGCTACAACTGACTCATCAAAAGCTAATTTTGTGTATGGCAGCACGAACTTTCTTGATTTACCTCGAATTAAAATGTTTGTGTCTGCTGGCAAGCCGGTGTCAACTAAAATCGATTTGTCGCCGTCTCGAATTAACGTGATGGTCGACGCCCATTCGAAATCGCCGTTGGTCATCGACTGAATGTTGCCGACTGTCAGCGGCAGCACTTCGACATCGTTGACTTGCGGCAGAATCGGCGTTGCGAACGACTGGGCGATCGACTGTAAAGGTTCCCCCGACGGTTCGGTGGCCGTTTCGGGCCCGTTGGTCACTTTGTGCCACGACGGTGGAAAGCTGGTGGACAGCGGATCCGAGGGCCATACTGGTGGCGTAATTCGCGGGAACAGGGTCATTTCCGATTCCACTTGGCTGTCGGTTGTTTCCCAGAACTTCGTAGACGGATTGGAACTGGATGTGAATTCGAACGGAAATACATTCGGATTCGGAAACGTGGCTAAGATCGAGGCGATGGAATTCGGCTCGAACGGGTACGGCGGCAATGATGGCCAGTGCTCGAAACCCTGCTGACCAGGCACTACAGTGTTTGGTTGTTCAGAGGGTGATACCCATTCGGACCACGGCGTCCACGAAGTCCACGATGAAACTGTCGATCCGTTGGTAGTTTCGTGAGTCGGATCAATAGAAGGAGTTGTTGGGAAACTGGAAGTGCTCGCAAGCGATGCTGCAAAACAAAAATTCACACATGAAAAGCACACTCTCGTACAATTTTCGCAACTACCATTGGAAGTAATGGAAGCGGTTGAGGACGACGAAGAACTAGGATAGAGCGATGTTCTTGTATATTCCGAGCAACAAATGTACGTCGTAATCAACGGGCTGTAATCGCACAAGTAAGTCGACGGGCATGCTGTGACGTTGGCTGGGTCGCAGAAACGGTAATAGCCAGCGTTGAATAGTGGTTCCATGCCGTTCGGGCAAACTGAAACCAAACGAGCTAGTGACGTCATCGACTTGATACAATTCCATTACACCGGTACTTGTTTTTCGCTCGTGACTTCGTTCGGGAAATCGTGCAGCTTGCGGCACGTACGACGATGGCTGACCACTGTCCGTGTAAGTCAACGATTCTCTCGGCGGCAGGATTCTCAAGATTCTCATGATATGTTTCATCGGTCCATCTTTTCCGTCTCGATTGTATAAGAAGTTTTGATATTCGCCGGGTTTGTCCGACAGCATCGAGTTCGGTGCTTCAGCCAGTCTACAATCGCAAGCTACTTTCAGGGCCTTGTCCAGTGACATTTTTTGTTTTTCAACTACTGTACCTTTCTTGAGCAAGACTTTCAGCTGGAATCATCCTCAGGCGTTCTCTGTGCAGCACTAAAACAGAACGAAATTCAGGGTTACCGTATACTAAAGTTCCTCAATAGTTGCTACGTACATTGGCCGCTGCACACGGTAATTAAGCAAAACGCTTTAGCAAGCGCAAAGGGCGTCATGGCCATCGTCCGTCTGCGGTTCCCAATCAACTGTAGGTGTGTAGTACCTCGTCGGACACGACACCTCGAAAGCAGGACACTTTATCGGCGACTACTTTTTAACACACTGGTCACCTCGCCGCTCACGAACTGACTTTGCGTGTCAAGGGGCGTGGAATGGAATGGAACCCTCGTCGTCGATATAGTTCGATGGCCTTCGCCGGCGCCGAACTAAGTTTGCCGAAAACTCGGCAATAAAAGTATTGTTTAACGTGTTGTCAAAAACGGTTTCGATTGTCGAATTTTGTTTGCTAGCTCGTTCATTGTGCGTGCGTTATAAATTTGCTTGCTACGCTGTGTCCGGTCGCGCGGCACGTACTCGAAATATAGCTAATGTCCACACGACGACGACGGACTGACGGACGAACGACGCAAATGGCGGAAGACTATTGTTGGACTACGACGAGGAAGTCCGACTAGTGCGACGACTGAATGTTTTTACATTAGCACCGACGACCGTCGAGTTTCCCATGGTCGGTGTTTTTTTTTCTTCCAACACTTCGTCTACATGTTTTTACGCGAGGAAATATAAACAGTAAGCCGATACTGTACACAAGCAGATATACAGTTCGAAATGGTACTTGCGGTGAAGAAATTAGTTTGCGCATGTTGTTTACGAGAGATGTAAAAGGACAGGATTAGACGATTTAGTGTGAATATGAAACTTGCGAGCCGGTGACTAAAAAATGCATTTTCGTCATCTGACTATAGCCTCGTTTTGTTTCATGCTTGCTCGACACGCAGGTACAAGTGTGCGCACATTGCGAAAAGCACTTTTTAACAATAAACAGCGGGTGGAAATCAAAATTGCAGCATTTTTTTGCTCGCAAACAACTATTTGTCTGTCTGTCTGCACTTTATTTTGATTGTTTTTGCTTGAAATGCAAAGATGCTGGAAATTGACTCCTAAAGCAAAATTTAGACGTATACTAAGTTGTTTACTGTATATATGCAACTTGTCTTAACCATTATCCAGCTACAATTTAGGCGGCAAAGGTGCTTTCAATCAACTTTTTCCTCAATGATCGAATGCTAAAATTAAATTAAACTGCGTCGTTCACGTGAGCATCTGTGCTTTTCACTCATTAAAAAAACATGCGATTTGAGTTCGTTTCGATTTCTGTCAGCAGAACGATAGTTCGCAAGGTAAGTTTCGCATAATTCACCATTAACGCGTCAGCGAGGTCTATTTTATTGTGATTTATTGCGCACTTTTTGCAGATAATTGTTGCAAATATTATTTTCTTAGCTCAGTAGTCGTGAACGAATTTCCACTGGCTATAGATGAAAATTTGTTTTTCGCTTTCATTATGCAAGCCTTTTTTTGATTAATCGAGTTTGTACGCCGGAATGTTTTCCAATAAGAAATTAGTTTGGAAACAATTCCCTTTCTCTCTCGCTGTTCCAGAAAATCGGCGGATGTCGAATTCTCAGCTAGTCGAGTTGATTAGTTTTTTCTGTCGAGTTATCAAGCGAATAATTACAGGTTCCGAGTAACTTTTACCTTTCACGCTAGCAACCTTTATTAAATATGGAGTTCAGTTTCTTTTTTAATTTGCTCGTTTTCATGCTCGAATCACGAAACTGAATTTACTTCAAACGAGAGCGTTGACTTCGAATATGATTTTTCCATTTTCCATTTTGGTTTCCATTGCATTTTTTAAAGGTAAATTTTAATTTTTCTGTGAAACATATTTTCGCCTGGTTTCAAGAATTTTTGCTTCAGAAAATGGCGCGCAATATTGCGTTGCTAGTTGTTTGCGATCGTTCGTCACTAACGCCGAAGATGTAATAAATTTGAAAGAATATTTGCATTGGCAGAAGAATTTAAACGAAGTCGAAGTCGACGCGACGTCGTCGAACGATTTGAAACTTAAAATCGAAACGATGTGCAGGTTAGGGTGGTTGAAAACTTTTCAGTGCTCAGAAACGTGAAATTCTGACGCGAATTTTGTTTTCCAGAAGTTATTCCTCACTGAAACGATGTACAAACAAATGCTACTTAGATGAAAGTACAGACGTAAATTTTGCTAACGGATTTGCTAACTTAGAAGATATCTGCCAAGTAAAATATAAAGGTACAGTATGGTGAAGGGGGGGGGGGGTGTTGGCCAAGCGCCTTTAGGGATCCTCGCCACAGAGGCGGATTTGAGGCAGTCCTTTCAGAAATTTGTTTTTTGTCACGGACCGTCCTCAATCGGATCCCGTTTTTGTCTTGTTTCTTTCATTATCTTTCAAAAAATGAATTATTTACGAATTGTTCCCAATAGCAATGACGTCAAACTTGATTAATAAAAAATTAAATAATGAATGCTTTCGTTATATCAATAGTGTGAATGAGATTAATGTAGATATTTTACGAAAATTCCATTGAAACGTGTGTTTTTTATTTATAGAAATTCTGAACTATCTACCGTGTTTGGCTAAAAACGAGAGAGAAGTGGTAAAAGTTTGCAGGAAGCAAGCGAACGAAACAGCGGCTGCAATGGAAGCGGTGCAACTAGCAACAGAAACAAATAATTTCAACAACCTGAATACACTTTTGGTCAATTTGTGCAAGTAAAAATTCAGTTGGCTGGTTAGCCAGCCGGGTGATATAATTTGTTTTGTAAAAGATTTTTCTGAGTCAAGTTCATGATACTTGGTTCATCAGCTGATACTTTGATTTCATCGGCTGTTACCGCGCTTTAATCAGGTGATACTTTGATTTCATCAGCTGCCACTGTGCTTAATCAGCTGATACTTTGATTTCATCAGTTGGTACTGTGATTTCGTCAGCTGATATTGCGGCTCCATCAACCGATAGTGAGATGCTGTCAGCTGATACTGTGATTTTTATCATTTCACCGGATGCTGTCTTGACATTTTAATCAGCTGATATTTTTTGATGTAATAAGCTGATTTGTTGACTTTATCAGCTGACATTCTAATTTCATGTGCTGATATCATGATTTCATCAGCAGATGTCTTGATCTATTGAGCTGATTTCCTTGCTTTCTCTACATCTGATTTGTGTGCTTACATCAACCGTTCTTGTTTTCATCAACTGATGTTTTGATTTCAGAAGTACCAACGATGTCCTTGCCTGTATGACTCCGGTCACTGAAAGTCTATGCGGACGAAATCCGTCGGATCTCTTCAAAACTTTAGTTAATCTCGGATTTAAAAACACAGAGATTATATACAAAAGTCTCGGTTTCGACAAAATTCTACCCGAAGAATGCAAATCATTGGGAAAGTTCAATTCGGATTTCGATAACAGTTTATCATCCACGAAGTCTTCAACGATGAACGACCCCAATGACTATGATAAGCAGTTCATTCGTAGCAACGGATTTTCAAACGTTACTCGCACAAAAGTTGACAATTTATGTACATATTATTTCATTCTGCTCCTAATTTGGATCACCGTAAATAACTGACTAATTCTTGATAAATGCTTCAAGGGGCTATATAATAGATGCCTTCGTGGATCTTCAGAGACAGTAGTTGCAGCTATAGTTCTTAACTATGACAGCTTTGATACGGACCCTGGTCATATTTTGTATCATAAATGTTTCAAATTATATGAAAGAAATTTCTTTATGTCGATTAAAAATTGAATCACCTCTATTCTACTTTCTTGATATGGATCCGTCCAAAATTGTACACCTTAAACTTTATTATTCAATCCATAAATTGTCATGGTAATATCGGATAACAGGCAGTTTATTATTCCACACTAATGTTCATCTATTACCATAGCATTTTAGAAACATAGACCTTCACGACTGACACGTTTTTAGTTTTTGCTCCTTTAGTGCTCGTAAAAAACGATGGCGAAAAAAACTTTAAATTCGAATACCGTCAGTTATTTCAACTTAAAGCCGACGAAAAAAACTAAGAGCAAGAGTCGAAGTCGGAGCAGAAGTCCGAATCAGAGAAAAAGCAGAAGCGACGAGACTAAGGGTAAAACTTTGGCCAAAAATCGCTCAAATTCGAAACGTACCAAAAGCGTGGATCCGCCCAAAACCAAGGGTCATACGACCAAGTCCAACGAAGTAAGGAAGCCAGTCAGGACAGGAAACGTGCCTCGCAGTGTGGCTAAGAAGAAAAAAGAGGATCCACTGCCCAAGGATTTATTCGACGCCAAGTTCAGGGGTAAAAAAGTCTTGATATTCAAAAATTCCAAGGATGGTCATCTGGTCGAGGAGCCGTTGCCCTTGGCCGTCAGCGAACACTCGTATCCAACGTTCGACTCGTTGCTCAATCACTTGAACCAAAAACTAACTTTGAGGACTGGCCGAGTGAATAAACTGTACAAAATTCAAGGTGGTGAAGTGACCGATGTTAAAATGTTACGTGACAAAGGATGGTACGTTGCATCGACCGGACCCTACGTCCCCGAGGGAGCCGTCGAAAAGCTTAAGAAAGGGAAACAAAGGCGAGGCTCAGAGGACAAGAACGAGTCCGAAAATGATTGGAAAGGGGGCAAAAAGGAAAACAAAGAATCCATTTTTGATAAATTATCAAAAAAGCCCGATCAGAAGGGATCCAAGAGCGGAAACAATCTTGGATCCAATTTGGCCAGCAAAAAATCCAACTTGGGGAGTAAAAGTGAAGAACTCGACGAATCTCCGAGGACCCCGGTCAAGAAACCTCCGCTGCCTAAATTCAAAACTAGAAGGGAAAAAAGTTTCATAGAAGAAGAATATGTCGTGGAATCTCCGAGACCGAAACCAATTTTGAAAACAAGCTTGAAACCAAGTGAGAAACCTTTCGGTCGAATGGGCACCTTAAAAAATCACATCCGGTCTCAGAGTCTGAACTCGTTGAACAAAAGAAAAGACGAAGTGAAACGAAAAACGAGCGTGAAACCTTCCGAAGAATTTGAGAACGAATACGAGCAACCGGAAGCAAGATCATTGTCTAGCCAGAGCATTTTGAGGAACAAACGAGACGCGATCGAAGAGGAGAACTACGGTTACAACGAACCTGAATTCGGAAGCAATTCTCGAAATAGATTCGATGAATCTCGAAGGGAAAGCGTCGGGTGGAAGAATAATACAGTCAAAGACTACGCGAGTGATGAGCAGGTTTACGGAGGACGACGGCAAAGCGAATATCCGATGAAATCCTCCAGAGATTTCGCAAGCGACGAACAAGTCTACGGAGGAAGAAGACCGAGCGAATATCCGAGGGAAGCAAGTTTAGACTATCAAAGAACGTCAAGTGCTCAGTTTCGAGATCGTTTCGAACAACCTAAGAGGCAATTTAGTTCCAAAGGTAGTCGCGAATGGTCGCCTATCGAGAAACGCTACAGTCCGAACCGAGCACTTCAGGACGAAGACTTGGAGCTGGCCTACGAACCGTCGGAAGTGGAACCACTGAATAAAATCATGTACCCTAGCAAGTATCGTCCGCAGTCCAAAAAGGACGCTGGCTCGTCGGCGAAGGCGATTCAAAGAGACGCCGCAATTTCGGCGTACAAAAGAGACGCGTTGATATCGGCCAGAAAGTTGGACGATACTGGAAGTCGCAGGAACAGCAGGCCCAGCAGCGAAAGCAGGTACGGCTATGGTAGACCGGAACAGCTGGAAGAGGACGAGGAAGAAATTGAGGCGCCCAGAGTTGGCAGAAGGAGGTCTTACGATGAGCTTAACGAGCAAAACTATGAACCATACGATGAAGATTATGATGAACAGTACGAAGAAGAACGAGTGCAAAGGCCGATCCCGGCAGTAACTAATCGTAATGGTAAACCGCAAAACAAAATTTCCAGCCTGCCTCAGAAGGAATCGAGGCAAAATTCGAATCGAAGCGAACTGTTGAAAAATATCCGAGAGCCTTCGGCTAGAAGATCGAGATACGATGAGAGCGAACAGAAAAATAACAAGCCAAAAACTAAAGAGTCTCCGAATTACAACTTTAACATTACAGTACACCATGCGAAAGACTAGCAGCATACTGTATTCTATAGTTGACCATGCTTAGATATGCAAGCACAACTATTTCCTTGTTGCTCATATATATTTTATTTTTCATAATTAGCTCAACAAAGCAATAAAAATTTATTTTTGGTGCTTGGACATGATGAATACTTGGAAAAACAGTTATTTTGTTTTTAAGTGTCGATTTCCAGGTCTCATCGTTCACGTTTGCAGCACGGTTTTGTTGTAATTCTTGCAGCAGCAATAGCAAAATGATTTTACTTTCAAATGATAAGGCAAATCAAAAAATTAGCAACGATTCATCCATAGAGCAACAAAAACTAAAATCATTTATGAATTAGTTTAAGAACAAAAAAAATCAGATTTCAAGATTCTGGAATAAAGTCAACGTGGCGTTTTCGTTTCCATAGACGATTGTCTTTAGTTTCTCGTCTGACGCTCCATTAATCCGATCTTCAGGCTGAACGGGTGATATTTTCAAAATTTCCAAGAAAGGTCGATGGCAAGTGAACCATTGAGGGCGGCACGCGAACGTAAATCGTTTGTGGACGAACGCCAAAAGTGTTGCACTCAGCACAAATATCACACCCAAGAAAAATGAAACGACAGCCACTTCGATATGCCAGGATTTCGATATCATTTTTTTTGCGATATTCAGCGATCTGTTTTGCAAATTCTCAGAAATCGAGTCGACACACAGCATAAAAAGCTTGAAAGAATCTTCATGACCTCCGCCGACTTGCGGATTTAATTCGGAATAGGTAAACGATTCCAAGCAGGAAGTGATATCTGAAATTCAAAGACGAGTAAGGTTTACTGCACTTTTCGCTGTTTTGCAAGCAAAATCAAGAAATCATCAAAAATCTCCTGCAAGCAGAATCGAAAAACGGTAAGAATGAAGAAAGACTAACAAAGAACAATATTTGCAGCGAAACTTCGATCGTCGACTTGGTTTCGAAAAATGACTTCGTTCGCTAAATTCAAGCACCGATTTTGATCGCCTCGACGCGATATTTTCGGTTGCACAAGTTCGGCGATTTCATCGGCGCTTTTATTGTTGTCCAATTGTAGGAGCACTTGCGGACGCGAATGGCAGCAACGTAAAATCGCAAACGACGTCTGATTCCGTCCTTGACCAACGTTAAATGATTTTATCCAGCGGCGAACGATTTCAAAAGCGTCATCGATATTCGCAACGTTCATGGATTCGGATTCGTCGATCATGATAACAATGTCGGTCGGATTTGCACCCGGTTCGAACAGCCAAGTCAGCGAAATATTGTCGGGATTTGGCGATAGTTGATCTTCCTTTGCAACTGTTGCAGCGAGATGTAAGAATAGCCAGAAAATACCAAAAATCTTGAAAGATAACATCGTGTTTAAAAAATGCAAGTTTTGAACGCGAGCTAACAAAAAATCGGCCCAGCAGACGAAAATACGGGCAAATGCGCTTTACACAGCGAAAATTTTTCGGAAATCAATCGAAATGACTTGATAACCAAATTTGAATGTAATTTATTGTTTTTTTCTCCAAGTTGTTTACTGAAATGGCGAGAAGGGTTCTCGGATATTACAGATCTTGAAAAATAACATCGTGTTTAAAAAATGCAAGTTTTAAACGAGAGCTAACAAAAAATCGTCCCAGCCGGGCAAATTCCCTTTACACATCGAAAAATTATCGGAAATCAAGCGAAATGACTTGATAATCACATTTGAATGTAATTTTTTTGTTTTTTCTTATTGTTTACACAAATGGCGAGAAAGTTTCTCGGATATTTTCGATAATAAATGAAAAACGTTGCAAATTTGTCTAGACTATAAAAAAGCTCCGCAGACATTAATAAACGACCTAAACGACTTGCGAAATAAAAAAAATGAATAAATTATGAGCCCGTTTTTTAGCCCATTGGGAGCCAGGATGATTTGCTTTCGGGCACGTTTCCGCAAAAATGAACTTCAATAATGCGCTATTTTTTCGCCAGAAATTTGTTTTTGTGGTGCTGAGTTGAGAAAAATTTTTAAATTAATGTGCCAAATCGATTCCTGGTCGAAATTTTTATTCGCACGGGCTTCTTTCGGACAATGAAACATGGGCTGAGAAAAAAAAGTAGTAAAAAATTTTCACATACGAGGTCCTCTGAGATGGACGGTCATGGAAACAAAAATGATCCTCGAACGAAAGATTTAGTCGACGTTTTCGTAACTTGAACGAAATTGGTTCGAGCCTCGGTTGCATGCTCATCGAGTAAAAAACGATTCGAAATCATGTCCAACCCGAAATCGGATCAAAAGTTAAATGGAGGTATACTTCGTTGGTACTTGCAGTTACAGTTGCAGTTGTAATGATTGGCTTGGATTGTTGTGATTTTTAAATGCTGTCGACGTGTTGTGGCTGTAAATGTAATTTTCTGTGGCTGTCCATGCGAATTACTTTGACTGGCAGTGTAACTTGCAGTGGCTGTCATTGTAACTTGCAGTGGCTTTCTTTGTGACTACTTTCAGTGGCTGTCGTTGTAACTGACTGTTTTTTACAGCCGTGGAAGCTATAAAGACCCCGCCAAGGAATAACAGTTCATCTTCGTTGAAAGGTACTTTCGAATTTTTGTTTTTACGGCACAATAGCTTGTCTTACTGTATTGTTATTGCGGAAATAGAAATGGCTATAACGAAGAACGATGTCGCCCAATTAGCGAACAAAATTCGCGAAGAAATCCAAGCCATCGCACAAAGCGGTACAAAAATGTGTTTCATGGACGAAAATACTTCCTTACCCCTTAATTGGATTTGGATTTTAGTGTCATTGATACAAAGCTTGATACCTTTGGTGAATGATCCCATCGAAGCTCACGACCACATCGAAAAGCTAAAAGAAATCAATGATAAAATGCAGAACATGTTACCCTTGATGCATTTTTACATGAATATTCCAACTCCTCCAAAGGAAAGTGACAAGGTAACAGTATATTATAACAGACCATAAATTGTTTGGGTAACAGCCATTTTGCACCTTAAAAACAGATTTTGAGATGTTTCACAGCTATCTTGCACTTCAGAAAAAGATTTTATGATGTTTCAGAGCCATTTTTCACTTCAAAAGATTTTGCAATGTTTCCAGCCATTTTTCACTTTTTCACTTCAAAAAGAATTTGATATGTATTTGATTTGTATGTTGCACTTCAAAATAGATTTTCAGATCTTTAACAGTCATTTTGCACTTCAAGATCAGGTCAAATTAATTTTATGCATGTTAACCCTCTGGTTTAGACGTTAAAATTGTCTGTCAGCCAATTTGCACTTCACTTTGTAGGAACGCTGGAATTTGCAAAGAACCCAATTGAGTCGTGAATTCGAAACTATGGTGACCAATTTTCGAAGCGCCCAACAATGTTTGTACGTGAAAATCGACGAAATTCGCATTGTTAAATACTAAACAATTTCAAAACTTTGTTTTTTATTGTTGCACGGTTCATTATGATTGTATTTTTTCTTATATATTAGTTGGGACTGATGAAAACAAATATTTTTTAATAATATTACTGGAATAAAAATTTGCCTGTTAACCGCAAGAAGAAACATTTAATTTGTCAATAATTGGAATAGTTCGAAGCCAGAAATCGGAACAGTTGTCAGCCTTGATCATTTGTTGTACGTCAGCATCGAAGTATAGCGAAACTGGATTTCCAATGGAATACTTTTGCCATAGTTGATCTTTGTCATCTTGATTTACTCCATTTGGATTTCTGCAAAATAAATTCGATTTTACAGCTAATTCAAGTTTAGAAATGACAGCCAAATGTTTACCCAAATTTCACGAAATTACTCGTTTGTTTAATTAACAAATTCGAAACAAACAAATCGGCTTGCGATAATTGTTCAAATTCTTTTTCAAGATGAAGAACAGAAGTGGATTGAAAGAGCAAAGCTACATCAAATCCATGCATAGCATCATCTGAATTCATAAAGAAACAAAAAATCTACTGTCTAATTGCTTTTTAACGCTTACATTTGTTAACAACAGGGTAATTCTGACTTACTCGTGTATTCTCTTGCATCAGGACAATGCGAAAATTGATTTGCAATGAATTCACTTTTGTGACCGTATCGATACAGAAACACTGGCTGTTTTTGTTCGGCATAGATTTTTGCTTCTTCAAGCAAAGGTGCAACCATGAAATAGTCAGACAATGCCTTGAAGAATAAAAATAATGGCTGAAAAGACTGTGCAGCTATACAATAAATTTGTTTTACTTGAGTCAAAACTTGCAGATGCTTAGTTCGATTTAGCTTCAAAAAATTGTCGCCGAAATATTTCATTCGGATACTTTGGTAAACTAAGTCCGGTCTATCGAAAAGTGCTGGAGCTATTAGCGCTTGCCAATTGGGCGTTTTTTCATTTTCAAGAATCCCATCCAAGTATGGAAATTTAGGCGGATCAAAGCCCGACTGAATATGAAAACACAAAATAGACGCTTGAAAATTTGTTTTTGAGAACAGCCACCTTACCTTTTTCCCACTTCGGATCAGCCAAACTCTGCATAGAGCGTGAAGGTGGCCCAAAGATTCGGCGCTTGTAATTCCGGCGATCATAGGCATTTTGGATTCAGATTGAAGAAGAATTACGGGATTGGACGGCAGAATGCTTTCGTTCAGTCGGTATGCGTCTACCACTGGTGAAAAGGATGGAAACAATATGGTACTATTTGGCTGAAATTAATTGAATCGTGTTTTTACACGTAAGTGAGACAGAAAAACACACAACAAAAAATCTATCGTCTGTCAACGACTATCCAGCGATTGTAAGAACTTACACCCTTGATTATTGTGTTCATATGCTTTTTCATATCTTGCACCGACGAGTACTGTAGGCATTGTCGTAACTGTATTTCGTCATCGATGTTACATCCCAACTCTTTCAAAACGAATTTTGTATTTTTTACAGTCTGCTCGATGTTCATAGCCCACGGCGCCAGACCGGATCCACTACGAAGTATAACTTGTTGAAACAATCCTCAAACAAAAAAACCATCGTAATTTCCCTAATTAAGTGCATAAACAGGTTTCAGACCTTGGGACTTTGGAGACATAGCCAAAAAACTGGCGCAGGCAGCGCCAGCGCTTTCGCCAGTCAACGTGATGTTATCAGGATTTCCATGGAAATTTTTGATATTTTCCTTTACCCAGCGCAAAGCCGTCAACTGATCTTCGAGTCCGATATTACCCGGAAGAATAGAATTTCCTAAGCTCATGAAACCTGAAACAGTAAACATCGGTCAATTTGCGCGAAATATAGTTGCCGAGCACAGTTACTGTACCGAGAGCCCCCAGGCGGTAATTGACAAAAACCACCACCATGTTTTCGGACGCTAAATTGTTGATGGTACCTTCAATTGGAAACATGTTAGCATCGTCGCTTATGTACGAGCCCCCGTGGATCCAGACCAAAACAGGATACAAGTCATCGGATGAATTCTGCAACGAAACCGAAAATGAGCCCGTTAGACAACAGTTCAGACCAATAATGTGCCAATTATTTCACAAATGCAGCTGCTTCTGAATATAGTCTTACTGTGTTCGGGGTGATGATGTTCACGTACAAGCAGTCTTCTGTTTCGAATTCGTCTTCTACGGGAATGAATTGACAGCATTCTGGTTTCGTTTTCGTGCAGTCTTTCACATCCGCCCAATCCTGCTGCTCTTTCGGATACTGCAAAAAATTTGCTTTTCAGCAAGTTTTTGTCGACCAAAATCTGATCAAACTTAATTTTTACTCTAAATCTCAGTTCGCCAGTCGGCGATGCGGCGTACGAAACTCCGAGAAATATTTCAGCGAAATATTTCGATTTCACTAGATTTCCACGAATTTGCCCGTGTGTGGTATTTCGAATAACGTGACTTATGAATTTATACCCCGAAACCGTGCAAAAGAAACAACAAATCAGCAGTAAAATTTTCATTGCTTTCTAGTTTTAAATGTCTTTTAGTCAATGTATAGTTGAGTTAACGAAGTCACATTGGCAGACTACCAAAAAAATGCAACAACTGTTAAATGATAGTTTTCTTTTTTATTAGTTTTTAAACAAAGAATTGCTACCGATCTTGCGCAAAACGAATATTCACGAAATGCAAAATGGCTGATAAATCGAAACTATAGTGACGACCGCCTTCGCAAAAAGGATGATTGTAAAATAACTATAGTCGTGTGATTCATCTAGCATGTGCATCATAATCAATAAAAAGAGTATAAAAGGCGTCACAGTCAGTGAGGTTTCGAGCAAATTTATGTTTCAAAACCTTCTTGCTCTTGTTTAGTCGTTGTCTTTATGTTTCAAATCTGAGTAAGTATGTCGTTTAACGCGCGCTGTTTATTTCAGGGCGGATATGACTGACTAATCTTCTTTTACCAATCACAATGTACACTCAGCCAACTTCGCAAATCTCTTTTATCCACACCCATCTTCTTCATGGACCATTCTTGTTTCTTTTCAACTAAATGTAAAAATGAAATAAACATCATTTTGTGAGTGTATGTGAGGCACCGAAAATTATCAATAATTTCCTATTCTATGTCGCCTAAGACTAGTTTTGACGTCACAAAAACGTTTTAAAGCAAACAATTTTCATTTCGAACTTCGTTCGGTTGACATTCGTAGTCGGTTGTTCTACTGCAACGAAACAACTTTCTTTTTATCCATGAATTTTTAGTTTTCAAGATTTTATTAACTAATTTTATGCGGCGAAGTGCTCTTTTATTGTAGGAAATCGGGAAATTAAAGAAGTAATTTTATTTTTATTTCCCATGTAATATTTAATAAATCAGTGCTGTTTGCAGCATTTTGCAACTGAAGTAAATCGTTACTGAACTTCAGCAGTAAATCAGCGCTGCACCTTGCAAGTTAAGTAAATCAGCAATTCGTAAATCAGCGTTGCATTTGTAGTTGATAAATCTGCGCTCTCTCTTGCAACATCACTAAACCATAGTTGCGTATTGCATGGTATTGCTGGTTCATCGCTGCAATTTGCAACTTCACTAAGTCAGTAAATCGTCCATGCATTTCTGTCTCTCTTAGTTTATGCAATTAAATTTACTTTTTATTTTCAGATTGTGAAATCATGTCAGCCAGCAACGATCGAACGCTGTCAACTGATAAAATCTTGAACGATATTCAGAACGAATACATGAAATTTATGAATATATCGAAGAATAAATTTTCGAAGAACAAGAATGACCAATCGTCCACTGTCACCACCACTACAACTACAACAACGACAACCGGAATTACCGAATGCCCGGAGGGCTCGATATCCGGCAATGAAGTTGCGAATGACAGTCCTAAATCGAAATCGAAATTCGCCGTATTCAAACAATCTTTCACCGAACAAGTGTCGAAATTCAACGTGAAAAACGCCCCCGAACAATTTCAAGTGATCAAAACGACATTCACCGAATCGATACAAAAAATTCCCGAATCCGAATCGTTCAGAAATCTGCAGGGGATCTTGAACGATCCGAAAACATTCACGTTGCCAACAATCTGGAAAACGCCCGATCCGCTGAAAAGACCCGAAGATCTACAGTTGGGATTGATCGGCGTGGCTTTGTTCAAAGGAAACGAAATGATCAGCAAAGCCATACGAAAGTTGACTAAATCGAGATATTCGCATGTGGCTTTATTGTTGCACGATGTAACGAAGGATAAAGACGATCCGACATCGTGGTATATTTATTCGGCCAACGGCAGTGCCTCGCAGATTTTCGACGATCATCGATTTCCGCAAGTTCAATTGGAAAAATGGAGCGATACTGTCGAGAGTAAGTCAATGTGACTCGCCGTTTGTGTCGTTGGAATTTCACTCGACTTTCGTGTGACTTTGGTGATGCCGATGAGCGAGGCCATCTGACTTTAGTGGATCTGATTTTATTGTGCTGTCAAGTGACTTGTAATGGCTGTCAACTGACTTCCGGTAGCTGACATGTGACTTGTAGTGGCTGTCTAGTGACTTATAATGACTGTCTTGCGACTTGTAATGACTGTCATGCGACTTGTAGCTTGCAGTGGCTGTTATTGTGACTTGGAGTACCTGTCTTTCCGATTTGCTGGGGATAATTGCGACCTCCATTCTACATTGTGAAATCAACATTCTTTGTTTTAGGTTACGATGGTGCTGCTGGCGTACGTTTCTTTTTGTTCGCCGAAGACGCTATGCCCGACAGTAAAGTTGTAACCGAACTCGTCGACAAGTACCTCGGCCTTCCGTACGAAACTCAACTATTGGTCATGTTAAAAGCCATGAATCGAAAGAACGTCGAGGCGGAAGATCACGCCAAAAGTGCCTTTTGCAGCGAAATCTGTTATCGTTTCTTGGTCAGTTGCGGCGTTATCGAAGATACGGAAATCCCCGAAAACGTTTGGCCAAAAGATTTTTCGGACGAAAACGATAAAATACCATTGAAAAATGGCCAATGGGGCGATTTAGTGGTGCACAGGGGACGATTCGTGAAATTGCTTAACGAAGCCGAAAGTATTGATCGTCAAGACAGCATTGTCGCACGTCAAGACAGCATTGTAACAAGCGCAAATATTGTTCCAGTCCAGTCGTTGCAGCCAAGCTTTTAAAGTCTCGTTGCTATTCAGATACAAAAAACAACTCAAGACAAAACAACCATCTCTCAAAAAACTATTTTGTTGTTTATCAGGTTCATTTTTTTCTCTAATGTTTGTTTGTAAATCAACTTTGTGCTCGGTTAGGCTTACACATCCATGAAAATATGCTGGCGAAACTGATTATCCTGATATAATCTAATGATGGCGCTAATGCTATGCTATTGTTATTGTAGCCGATTGGAAAAGTTAACTTTGCTTGATATTCTAATTCGTGTCTATCGACGGGTACTGTAGTTATACTTTAACGCATGTAACCTTTAACCTTTTTTGCTTTAAAATCTCACCGATGTCTACTAAAAATTTAACAACTGGAAGTAAACTAGATTTATGAAGAAAGTTTTTGGTCAGAAAACATCCTTATTAGTTCGATTTTGTGTTTGTTTCAACTAGTTTAAGGCTACAAATTGTTAAGCCACATCAGATTTTCTATGGTTGGTTTCAACTGTGTATAGGCTCATTTAAAAGTCTTAGGTACATGAACTTCATTTTTGTATTATTACATTTGATCAAGTAAAAATATTTAGACATGCTTGTACTGTACAGAAGTACTTTTCGGCATTGCATCATTGTTAGCCAGCGTGATATCTTTCAACTTTAAGGATTAAGGAAATTCGGGTAAATAAAACATCAAACTGCATGCAAACAAATATTCCGTTTTAAATTTGTAGAATTGCGACCAAATCAAGATCAACACGTCGTCCAGAATCGATCCGTCGCTGTCGAACGACATAATTCTGAACCATCTACAAAACGAATTCATGAAATTTATGAATCTGTCTACTCACTGGACATAAATTTCGAGCGAAAAAAACGATGGCCAGTCGTCGATTACGATAACGACGACGAATACCGAAATTGCTGAGTACTAAGAAGACGAGCAATCCGAGTCCGATATCGATGAAGACAGCGCTGATTCAAAATTTCAAAGCTTTTGGCCGTTTTCAAGAAAGATTTGTGCTATTTGCAGAATCCTTTCACTAAAGAAAATTTTAAATCCACTACGACCAGTTCCCACGAAGAATTTACCGCGTTTTTCTCCCTGTAGCAAATGTGGTCAGTGATCCGAAGAAATTCAACAAGAACGCGTTATGGAAAACGCCCGATCCGTTGAAACGACCCGACGATCTTCAATTAGGTGTGACCGGCGTGGTTGTTCAAAGGTAGCGATTTCATCAGCAAAGCCATATGTAAGCTGACGAAATCGAGGTCATCGCAAGTGATCGATTGTTGTACGATGTTACGAAGTATAAAAACAATCCGAGCTCTTGGAACATTTATTTGCACTTGCAGTGGCTATCAATGACTTGCAGTTGATTGCTGTCGTCAAGTGACTCGTAGTACTGTCGAGCGACTTGTAGTGGCTGTCAAGTCAGTTGTAGTGGCTGTCATGCACTTGCAGTAACTGTCTTCTAACTTCTATTGGCAGTCATGTATTCATTCGTGTGTAATGATTGTCAAGTGACTTGGCAGTGGCTGTCATTGTGACTTGCAGTGACTCGATTCATTACTTCCTCTTTAGAATACGTTGATGCTGCTGGCGCACGTTTCTTTTGCTTGTCGAAGACAGCGCTGTGCTCGACTGTAATGTTGTTACCGAACTTGTCGACAAGTACCTAGGTCTTCCGTACGAAACTCAACTATTGGTCATGTTGAAAGCCGTGTATCGAAAGAACGTCGAGGTGGAAGATCACGCCAAAAGCGCGTTTTGCAGCGAAATCTGTTATCGCTTCTTGGTCAGTTGCGGCGTTATCGATGATATGGAATTCCCGAAAATGTTAGGTCGAAAGATTTCTTGGGCGGAAATAACAAAATACGGTTGAAAAATGGAAGGATAAGCGATTTAACGGTGCACAGGGGCAACTCGTAAAATTTGGATAAAGCAGCTAACAAACACAGATCGCCAACAAGACACGCATAAAAATCGTCATGTTCCTCGAACCCTCCACTCGTTTGCGATAAACTATTGAAGCATTCAATTCGGTTTGTAAATCGCTCGTTCGACCCGAAATTAGTTTGGCATTTGGGTTTTTTTTGTATTTATCTATTTCTCTCCAGTCCGTTGATTAATTTTTGTTTGTTTCATAAATCTGCATTATTACGAGTAAAAATTATTAGTTATGAGTTGCAAATTTGGCTGAGTGCCGAAAAAGTTAAACAGTTCCAAAAGTTCCTGTTCCGATTTTTCAACTCAAAGTCGATGAAACCAAAAATTATCCAGTCTCGCCTTGGGTTAAAACTAGTTTTGTAAGCGCAGAACTGCATCAACATCAGTTCCACTTTTGATTTCATGCATTCGCTGGCTGGTTGTACTTCTGAACTTTGTTGTTAAAAAAGTCGGCCAAAAAGTCTTCATTTTTAAATATTTTTTAGTTGGAAAGAACTTCTCGTCTATAGTTGAAGGTATTTGGTTTCACAAATTTGCTGTTTTATGTATAGTCTTGACGGTTTTTTGTTTTAGATTAACTGATTTGCGATTAAATCATGATTTCATCCAGCGACGATACTTCGTCGTCGACTGATAAAATTCTGGACGAGCTTCAAAATAAATATATGAATTTAATGAATATACCTAATTGGACCAAACTAGCGAGCGACCACAATGATCAGTCGTCGCTTGCTAACTGTGAAATCAACGCATCCTTTAACAGCGATCCATCGTTTTCAAGCGACAAAGTTCTGAACGATCTTCGCAACGAATATATGAAATTTATGAGCATATCGAATTGGAAGAAATTTGCGAGCGAAAAGGACGACGGCCAGTCGAGTATTTTGTCTACGACTACAACTACCACGACGACTTCTGAAACCGTCGAATACTGGCGAGGGAGCGAAAAATCTGATTCAGAAGTCGACGATGACAGCCGCGCATCGAAATCGAAATCGAAATCGAAATTCGCCGTTTTTAAACAATCTTTCGCCGAACAAGTTTCGAGATTCAACTCGATGAATTCCGGCGAACAATTCGAAGTGTTCAAGTCGTGTTTCAGCGAAATAACAAGCGTTTTGAACTCTCCGATGACATTCACCATGCGCGCCATTTGGAAAACGCCCGATCCGCTGAAACGACCGGAAGATCTGCAATTGAATTTGATCGGCGTGGCTTTATTCAAAGGTAACGAGTTGTTCAGCAAAGCCATTCGAAAGTTGACCAGATCAAGATATTCGCACGTCGCTTTATTGTTGCACGATGTGGCCAAGAATAAAAGCGATCCGAGCTCGTGGTACATTTATTCGGCCAACGGAAGTGCCTCGCAGATTTTCGATCATCACCGATTTCCTCAAGTACAATTGGAAAAATGGAGCGATACAGTGGAAAGTAATTCTATTACTTTTATGATCAGGTGCAGTTCTATAATCTTGTTCTATGGCTGAGAGATGTTGTTAATTTTGATTTCTAATGCTAAAAACTTGCAGCGGCTGTTATTGTGATTTCATGTAAATTACGATTTCAGTGTTTATGTGATTTTCAACGGCTGTTAATGCATTTTGCAGCGGCAGTCAATGTGCAAGTTGGAATGTCATTATGATATTCACTTGCTGTCATTGACAACTTGCAGTGGCTGCCACTACGATTTGCAATGGTTGCCACTGCGATTTGCAGTGGCTGTCATGGCGCCTTGTGTTGGCTGTCATTGCAATTTGCAGTGGGTGCCATTGATACTTAGATTTCACACTGACATATTTTCATAGGTTACGATGGTGCCGCTGGCGTGCGCTACTTTTTGTTCGCCGAAGACGCTATGCCCGACAGTAACGTTGTAACTCAGCTCGTCGACAGGTACCTCGGCCTTCCTTACGAAACTCAACTACTGGTCATGTTGAAAGCCATGAATCGAAAGAACGTCGAAGCAGAAGAATCGGCCAATAGCGCGTTTTGCAGCGAAATCTGTTATCGTTTCTTGGTCAGTTGCGGCGTTATCGAAGATACGGAAATTCCCGAAAACGTCTGGCCGAAAGATTTTTCCACTGATGAAAAAGACAAAATCCGTTTGAAAAACGGTTCGTGGGGCGAATTCGTCGTGCACCGGGGTCGATTCGTGAAATTGCCGAAAGATTTCACAAAGACGGCTTACCGAGATCGGAGAATGGCTATTACGAGCGCCGACGATTCGTCGGTCCACGTGATACATATAAACCATTGAAGCCTAATGGCGCTGAACTTAAAGACATTCATTCAGACATGTGACGTTCAGATCACGAGCACAACACACTTAAGTCGAAAGCGTGTGACGATATTTGTTTGTACAATTGTATTTTGTGTCGAGTACGAATGTTTAGTGATTTTGCAAGTTTATCATTGATTTCTTGTTGTAGCCCGCTGTTGCAACTAAATGGTACCAGTTTGATCATTTATCAAACAAATTTTTCGACTTGACGTTCGCTTTGCAGTGTCACGTGTAGTTTTTTTGGATAAACTGGCGCGTTATCTTTTGTTTACTTTTTAGTTTGCTTTCAAATGCAATTGTGTCTATTCTTGCGTCGAAAATAGCACGTTAAGTGGTACAAAAGTAAAATGTCATCCTCGAACCACATTCACCATTCTTCGTCGACGGATAAAATTTTTAACGAAATCCATCATGAATATACGAAATTTTTAAATGTTACAAGGAAGAAATTCTCTTTCGCTGATCACCACTTCACGAATTCCTCTACAACTACAACGACATCGACATCGACAACTCAAGTGATTGAATCGAAAAATGGACATAATGGAACGATTTCAGGTTCAAAAATGGACCTCCAAGTTACTGAAGATGGTCAAAAAAGGCATTCGACATTTTGCGTGGTGAAACATTCGATCAGCGAGCAAGTCACGAAATTCACGAAATCCGATCATCAACAATACCAATTAACGAAAACTAGTTTCACTGAATCGAAAGAAAACTTTCCCGAATCCGAATTGAATCACGAATCCGATACAAAACACGCTCACTGGAAATTTCATTTGCCCACAATTTGGAAAAAGCCAGAACCGTTGAAACGCCCCGAGGGGCTTCAGCTGAATTTGATCGGAGTGGCTTTGTTCAAAGGAAACGAGTTGATCAGCAAGGCAATACGAAAGCTGACCAAATCGCGATTTTCGCATGTGGCCCTATTGCTGCACGATGTGGCTCTAGAAAAGAGCGATCCGAACGGATGGTACATTTATTCGGCTAACGGAAAAGCAACGCAGATATTAAGCGATCACCGATTTCCGCAAGTTCAGTTGGAAAAATGGACCGATATTGTTCAAAGTAAATTATTATTTATTTCTCATTGTAAAGAAGAGTGAATGTCATTTTGACTTGCAAGAGCTGTCATTGTAACTTACAGTAGCTGTCATTGCAACTAGTCATTGTAACTTGCAGTAGCTGTCGTTTTGACTTGCAGTAAAATAGCAAATAGCAAATAGCAATGCAATCAAATAGCTGTCTTTTGACGTGCAGTAGCTGTAACTTGCGGCAGCTGTAATTTGACTGGTAGTAGCCGTCATCATAACTTGCAGCAGCTGTCATTTTGAATTGCAGTCGCTGTAAATTGACTGTCATTTTAACTTGTAGTTGCTATAATTTTAATGGAGGTAGCTATCATTGTAACTTGCAGTATGTACGTAGGTGTCACCTGACTTCAGTAGCTGTCATTTGACTTGCAGTAGTTCCATTTTAACTTGCCGTACTTGTATGACTGTTTTTATAACTCAATGACTGTCTTTGTAACTTGCAAACTTGCAATGATCTTGCTGAGCTAGCTGATGTTTTTTTTTCAGCTTACGAAGGTGCTGCTGGTGTTCGTATGATGCTGTTCCACGCTGACGCTAGTCCTCACCACAGCACAGTTACCGAACTAGTCGACAAGTACCTCGGTCTACCGTACGAAACCCACTTATTGATCATGCTGAAGGCTCTCAATCGTGCCAACATCGAAGCTGAAGATCACGCCGACAGCGCGTTTTGCAGCGAAATTTGCTACAGATTTCTAGTCAGTTGCGGCGTTATTGAAAATACGGAAATTCCGGAAAACGTTTGGCCGAAAGATTTTTCTGAAGAAAACGACATAATATCGTTAAAAAACGGAATTTGGGGCGATTTCGTCGTGCATTGCGGTCGTTTCGTTAAAGTACATAAAAACAAAGAACAAACAGATCATCAGGATACAGTTATTAAATTGTAAATTTTTTGATTTCCAAAATTGATCCGCAGTACATCCATGGTACATCAAGAAGAAATTGTATTCTGTGATAAGTTATCGAGTCCGAGAAACATTTCAAATGATGCGATTGAATTGTTGTAGTTGATTTCATTATTTGCCAATATAATCGCCTGTCAACGATGTACCACTGCTTCGAATAAAGCTTGGTTTTCATAAGCACGCATGATCAGTCTCTGGCATAATGAACTGGCAACTAAAGAGAGTTATAGTTGCAGCGCAGTTGCAGTGCAGTTGCAATGCTGTTGCAGTGCAGTTGTAGTGTAGTTGCAGTGCTTTTGCAGTGTAGTTGTAGTGCAGGTGCGGTGCTGTTGCAGTGCAGTTGCAGTGCTGTTGGAGTGAAGTTGCAATGTGTTGCAGTGTAGTGCAGTTGCGGTTGCAGTTGAAATCCGGTTGCAAAGCAGTGTAATTGCATTACATTGCATTCTATACTAAACTTCAAAGATTGCGACATGTGCGAAAATGTTATAATACACGGTGTCCCAATAGCAACTGGAATTTTAAATTGCAAGCCATTTCAAACTGTCAAATATAGAGCAGCCATATTTTATAGTTGTCATTTAAACAGATGGGAAATTAATTATGGAGCGCTACAC
>JAQGBA010000516.1:0-31730 GCA_034698125.1 Prionchulus punctatus | reverse complement strand
ACAACATTTTTCAAAGTAATGCCATTCTGACACCTGACAATATGGGTGTCATTCGAACCGCAATGTCAAGATGAATCGAATGACACTAAAATTGACACAATCCGATCACACAGTTGCAAAATATGAGCAAAAAACTTTATTAAAGCGTCAGATAAAAGTTGCAGGTCCCTTTGACCAAATTGGATGTGATGTCTGTGGTCCCCTTCTTATGACCCAGAGAGGTAACAAATAATTCATTGTATTTACAGAATACCTGACTAAATATACAGTAGCCTGTGCTGTTGAAGATTATATAGTAGAAACTACTGCTAAACTATTTGTGACAGAAATAATATTGAACGAACACCAATGGCAGCTTACCTTCTTTGGACAACCAGACCATCACTGAGCTCTTATTCTGGAATTACTCTCCATGGCACGAATGTTTTCAGGAGCTTTCTTGATGAACACTGCATAGTAAATGTTCTTAGCATTGTGGACTTGTTCCATAATGAAAAGTTTCTCGTCTGAGAAAATGAGCTTTCCAATGCTGTTGATATCATGCTGTTGAAGAAGAGCCTCAGCTCTTTGTAATCATTTCGTGACATGGCTGGACGACAGTCCCAAAACATGACGTTTTCAATAGCATTTTAAACTGAGATTAATGGCCAATAGTTGATGCATCATTGATTTTGTTACTCCCATCTGCTGTCCAAGAGTTCTTGCATGATGTTCCAGATTCCTACAAATCTGTTTGTGAATTGCCTTAATCAAACTTGGACAGTGAATCAACCTCAGTTGGCCACTTTGAGGTAAATCCTCAACTGTTCCAGTGTCCTTCAGCCGTTTTATCACCTGTTCGACAAATCAATTATTGATTCCCAATGGGGACATGAGTTTTTTAATTTCAGTGCTGGACTTCCCAGCATCAAAATATTTCTTTACAATGAGTCGATTTTTTTTCATCTTCAATCTAATTCACAGTGAATGACTCTAAGATTAGTTTGCTGCTGCAGTTATCAGTCTGATAGATGTTTTACGAGCCCATATCATAGGATGGGAATTCAAACTCAAACTGAACAATAAAGCTTATGGGATACCCCGTAAACTTATTATGCTATTTTTATTTATATATAAATTTTAGTAGTTAGTACAGTAATTAATGACAATTCTTTCTGGATTGTGCAAATTAATTTTTCTGTGTAGCAGTTTGGTAACATATTTGGAGAAACAAACTATGATATGCATTGTAAGTATCGGTGCAAAAACTAAAGGTCAGATCTAGATAAAGATGACTTCCCTCCCACATTGATGCTACTATGTGGCTCAGTGCACAACTTGGTAATTCTCTCACATAGCCTGGAAATTCTCACTTCCGAAACAAATCAGATATAATATAGATACAATTGGGAGAGAAATATAGTTTCGCTTCCTGAGTAAAAAAATTCATGAAACCAAATTGCATCTTGGCGATTAGCTGCGACTGATTATAAGCTGCACCATGTTTAACAAAATGTTTGAAAGCCATTTGAGCCATTCAGCACCAAACATTTTAAATTTTAAATTTTTTAAATTTTTGGAAAGGATACCGAAGAATCAGTGCCAGTGGATTTATCCTCAGGGAAGAAAGAGTTTCATCATTCTACCAAACAAAAACGGCAAGAAAGTGAAAACATGGCCACCGCCAGACCAAAGAAACGTCTCGACAAGGGGAAATTAGCCAGAGATCGCAATGACTGGAGCTGAGTCACTATTGCAAATGATGCAAGGACCAAGGCAGAATTGTTGAAAGAAAACAGACACCAAATCATTTACAACAACCATTTGCTTGAGCAAGTGGCCAAGCTAAGAGATGACTGTAAGCATTATCATGAACTGCGAGATGAAGTGGTTGGTCTCTGAGTGGAGAAAGCGGCACTGATCGAGATGGTCCACATGAGAGCAGGGCTAGATAGCAGAAAATGTAAGTCACACCCAAAGTCACAGGAGTTTTTGCAAGAGGCCAAAAATGTAGGCAATAGTCCGGCTGGCAACAAACATGATGCAATGCCAAAAGCTGGTTATCCAAAGCAACTTGGAGGAAGAAAATCCGAAGATCATAGTAGAGTCAGTCACTAAAGCCCATTCGAAAACAAACACAGTGGCTAATGTCAAATCGCCTCAAGAAGTAGCGAGAATTTTGTTAAGTTTGAAAAGAGAAATTGGCTTAAGTACGATCAGAAATAACAGCAGCACCCGAGCGCTCGAAGCAACAGATAGCCAGAGTAATTCTGAAGTCAATGATGTGTCCATGGAAACTGACTGTGAAGGGAGTTTGCAAATCTGTGAAACCACTACTGATGAGGAGCTAGGCAAGGAGACGGTGCTTAGTACAGCTTAGTACAGGCTGCAATGGAATTCATGTCACCAATTTGCTACCGGCTCAACTGGACAGTGTCGTCCAGATTGTTGTGGTTCTTCACAACATTGGAACACCAGTACAATCGCCTGTGCCGATGGTGAGTCAAGCATGGAGTTACAAGCCATGTTCGGAAACTTATCTGCCACCAAATGTCATGGTAAATGCTCAATTGCCCATACTCACAATGCTGATCAACACTGTTAGAATCATAAAACAAAGCAATTGGCAATCAACGACATGTGGTGATCAAATGGATCATCAATTAAAGTTGGCTTGCCAAAGATTTTTGTCAACCGGCATGAATAGCCATTTTGCCATGCTGTTCAAGGCTATAACCGGTACACTGGAATTGCCGACAATGCATCATCTTTTGGTCGAGGGGAAGTATGAAACTGTACAGCAGGTCATGAGCAACTTGAGTGTCATTTTCAAGAATCATTCTTAAGAATCATTCTCGCTACGTTGGATTCAGTGTCAAAGCGATTAATCAGTTATCGGGGCTTTACAGCATGTGCTGCCGAGAATTAGAGTTGAATTATCCAGAAATCGCCGGAGCCTTTGTTACTGTCCCTGGATACAGCCACAGTTTTTCAAAAGCCAGTTCTTCATTGTCAAAATGGTGCACTGGCTGTTTTAAAATGTGACAGCATTATTACAGTTATCAAGTAGATTAGAAGAGAACAATGAGACTATACCCAACAAGTAAAACTGTTTGTCTACAGTAGCAAATCATTTATGTGAAATTCTGTTTACCTTAATTTATTGGATGGCAATTAAAATTGATGAATTTTGTCAATACAGTAGAAATGAAAATGTGCCAGCTAGAGGTTTTTATATAAAGGTTTCTTTCTGAAAGTGGCAAGTGAAAATGGGGGAAAATTTACACTCATTGAGTAAATAGCTAGTGCAACATCAAGAAGTACATCAGCATGAATGTGCTGTATTGACTCATGTCAAGAAAAATATTGTACCTCTTTAAATGCTGTGCATAAAGGACTATGCAACGTTGAGCAGAGGAATATTTGTAATGTGTGTTAGCTTTGGATCAAGAGTAGAGTGTGAGTAGAGAATAAACAACATGGGTATTTCACATGGATTATTAAGAATTCACATACAGCTGCATGTGTTATGACATCATGTATGATGTCATGGAATGCAGTCTCATCAAGTGGGTGTAAACCTCACAATGACTAGATGGAAATGACTCATCCAGTGAAAGAAACAGAAAGAAACATCTATTTACAATTATGCTTTGTCATTGCCTTGTCATCCGAGAATTACTATAAATACTGACTCTTAGGTTATGGAGCATTCTCTCCATTATTTTACTCTTGGGAAGTGTTGTGCTGTTGTGTTTATGTATAACATCTATTTATTGTTCTATTGTTATACTCCGAATTCTATCCATTAAATCTTTGAATTATCCATAGTGGTTTGGTCTTTATATGCACATATGGTAAAACTGATTAAGAGATAGCTATAATTGCTTCACTAGCAGGCCTTGCGCATCAAACCTACTGTAGCATCTCTGGACTTACAAGGGAACAGCAAATATCAGCCGAGTCGTAGCGAACTCAAACTAGGGGATTTTGTAGAGGGGGCAAAGGTTGGATAGAAGGTGTAAATCTTAAGTGCCAACTCTCGGCCAGTGGTCAGCAAATGACAACCAAAGTTCCGACATTCAACATATAGGGAAGTGTATATACACGTAATCAGTTGAATGACAAACATCAGCCGAGTCGTTGCGAACTCAAACTAAAGGATTTTGTAGAGGGGGCGAAGGGTAAAAGAAAACAGTTGGTTTTAAACAGTTGAACTGGTAATGGCCGAGTGGTCAAGCAAGTCTACTTTACAGTGCAGCATCTCGGTTCGACTCTACAGTAGGTCAAATTTTTTTTTGGTTTGTCATACTGTACATATACAGCTACTTGCATGTGTCTTTGTATTGGTTTATAGGTTTGCTTTTTGCCCGAAAGTAAGTATTTCCTGCTACAAAAATCCTGTGTCTCGTGTGCTCAAACAAATCAGTGTTGTGCGATAAAAGCGTTTATTCTAGGCTCGCTATACTGTATAAGCTTTTAAACAAATCAAAGGCACTGTTCACAATCAATTATAAATGGTTATGATACTCCGTAAAAAAATGATTGAAACACAACTTGGTGTTACACCAAGAGCAATGAATAAAAAATGACATTGTGCAATCTTGCACTGAACACTTATCGGGCGGTGATGAAAATAACACCTGCAAAGTGTTTTCAAACGGGCTCGGGTTGATCTCCAACAGGCACGCCTTATACCAGGCATATTTGCCCATATTTTGGAACCGCAGCACCGAAAACAAATGATGCACCAGTGACTGCACTTTTATTATGTTGTTGCGCGTTCCGAGATTAATTTTTAAATTATCCAACGCCACGTGATTGTAGAATTTTTTGACGACGATTTTCCATTGTCTGAAAAAAGTACAAATCCAATGGTTGGCAACTCGTCGTGTTGTTCGGAATTCGGATGCGTCTGCACAGTTTGTCGGCGTCGAGCATACTGTACAAATCATCATCATCTGACCAGTCCAGCCATCTAGGAACAGCAGGCTCTTGGTGGTCAGCAGAGGCTTCAGGACGTGTCGGGCCCAATAGCGAACATGTCCTTTTTGTAGTTTGCCTGATTTACTGCATGTAACCTCGACGTTGGCGGCGACAAAAAAGCTGGCTTTGACGAGCAGCCCCAAACGACCAGTCGGTTCTTGCAAACAAAGCAGCAGTTTCCCATGCAACCGGCCAGTCGCATCCAAAAGCGGCTGAATGGTATAAGAGTGCGTCGACTTGCTGGCTGATGTAAATCTGATTGACGTGCGCTTCTCGCCATGTTCGGACAGTGTTCGGCCGGTGTGGTATTCATAAAAAAAGCTGAACTGATCTGTATTGAATACCAGTTCGGGCACGTAGTCTGTCATGATTTCGTGCGCATCGCCGTGAAACACCAACACCAAAATATTAATATCATCGTCTTGCTGCAAATCGGTATCTGTGATCATTTTGGTAACATGTCGAGAAATGACGCCGTTGCGCTTTTTCCAATCCGTTGCCCACCGCTCGCTCGCTTTGAAATTCAAGTTGATCGAGCATGCTTTTTCTTTCGCCCAGAGTCGTAGATCGAGATCATGAACCGGGCAAATAGTTGCTGTGAGCGTGTAAATATTGATCTCAAACAAATTGATTGATCTGAATGATTTTTTTAGAAACTTTGCCACCAGTCGCCACGATGTGTCTGATGCGGTTCAGGTCCCTGTCACTCTTCAGTCACCAAAAATTCTTCTTGTACAATTGCAACTTCGCTTTCGGATGCTGCATGCCGTACGTGACGATCCGTTTCATCATTTCCAGGTTGTAACCCATAGGCGACCATTTGTGTCATGTACTGGAAAAATTTGCAACACCCACCGTCGAACTTGGGCTGCGGAGGATTTCGAAGATCGAATGAAATCCACGCAAGCTGCAATCGATGCAGTGCCATTGGGCACTGTGGCCATTAAAAGATTGTCGAATATTGGCGACGAAGCAAGTTCCACATTTTCTGATCTGGCAATTCTGATCATAACTGCTGCAGAAAGTGGTACAGAAAGAGAAAGTGTTCCCTTTCCAACAATTGCTAAACTGCAGCAGCAGTTAAAAGTGTGGAAAATTGGCTTTGCTTGCCTTGTTATCCTTGTCATCAGTTTAACAATTTGTACTTTTAATTTTGCTTCTAAGTGTTTATGATATGAAAGTAATGAACAAATTTACATCGTATTTGTTGTACAGACAACTGGTTTTAATTATTAAAGAAACTGTGAAAAAAAAAACAGGCACACACACACACACACATAATATGGTAACCTCAAAAATGCTTCAAAAATGATCTGTAGAAGATAGAACCATTATTTCGATCACCAATGATCATGGTGTGGAACTTGAAGACCAACAGGAAGATTTAGTTGAAATACGGAGACAATACAAATGTGCAATGTTGACAAAAGGGCAAATACAGTCAGAAGTAGATTACTTTCTTCAAAACAATAAACTGCCACAACTCAACAATGAAGACAGATCTCTATTGAATGAAGAGATTCAAACTGAAGAAATTCGAACAGCCATCTCTTCTTTCCAGACAAAGAAAACACCTGGATTTGACGGAATTTCAGTTGAATTTTATCAACAGTTTGAACCACTGTTGAGTCCAGTTTTACAACGACTATACGATGAAATACTCAAAAGCCAAGAAATGCCAAATTCGATGTATTATGGTATAATATCACAGATATACAAAGGCAAAGGAGAAAAATCAAGGAAACAGAATTGGCGCCCCCTCACAATGTTGAATACAGATTATAAAATTTTGGCAAAAGTACTGTTAAACAGGATGAAAGAAATTTGCGAAAAAATTGTCAACATAAACCAAACTTGTGCAGTGAAAGGACGAGATATTCAAGATGGTGTTCTCACCACCTTGAATATAATCAACCAATCAGAAAATGATGAATCATCATTAATCTTGTCAGTGAAGCTGCATTCGACAAGGTTGAGTGGAAATTCATCATCCAAACTCTGGAAGCCTTTGGTTTCAGCCACGAATTAATAACATGGATAAACATCATTTATAAACCCGGAAAAGTGACGTCTGCAGTTATGGTCAATGGTTTCATCTCGAAAGCATTTAAGATCACAAGAGGAATACGTCAAGGATGTTCATTATCTGCTTTGCTCTATGTTCTGATCAATGAAACAATATGCCAAAAAGTCCGGGACATGCCTGAAATCGAAGGAATTTCATTTGGAACAGTAACACAAAAAATTACATGCTTTGCGGATGACACAAATTTTTTTCTAGGAAACATCCATTCTGCTAATAAAATCTTGGACCTATATGAACGGTACACAGGAGCTTCCGGTGCATCATTAAACAAGACAAAAACGAAGATCCTCCTTCTTGGCAAAACTGATGCAGAACTAGTCCCACAGCACTTACAGACTTATTTAGCAGATACAATAAAATTGTATGGTTTCCATTTGAACAAAAATGGAATATCTATCAAAGATTTGCTTGCGCCAGTTTATGAAGCTGTTCAACATCTTTTTACCATTACTCCACACAAAGAATTTTCATTAGACTCAAAAATTCAGTTCATCAACACATTCTTCCTATCAAAACTTTGGTACATTGCCTCATTTGTGACACCTCCGAAGGAACTCATAAGCAGGTTCGAAGAAGCCACTGATCGCCTTTTACGTTATCCTGCGAAACAAAATAAAGGCAGTCGATCGGTGATGAAAAATCCAAAAGAAGAAAGGGGTTTGGGTTATGTTGACATTGCATCAAGGATCAAATCCATGCGATTAATGCTTTTATTCCGAAGTTACCAAAGAGCGGGAAAAACTGACTGGACAGAATCCTTTGCAGAAATCATGGACACGTTAGAAAATATTCCAAAGCAGCGACATCACCAGTTAAAGTGCCCTGCATTTTATATGGAAATCATAAATGCAGTAATTGAAACAAACCTTCGAAGAAATAACAACAAAGTGGAATTATTTGTAAAAGAATTGGAGATCGAGAAAGTCACTACAAAAGAAATATACAATTTAATTGTTTCCAAGAAATTTCTGCAGCATACAGAAAGGTCAAAAGAGCACTGGAGGATAACTTTTGAAAAAAATGACATCAACTTCAAACAGTGTTACAGCTTGAACTTCCCTAAACATCTTGATGGTTATACGAAAGATCTTCATTTTTTCATCATCCAAAATGCAGTGTACAACAGAGCAAGGCTCACAAAAGTTTTTGGAAGCAGTAGCTACTGCCAACACTGCCAGAAAAGCAACCTGTTAAAAATTGAAACAACCTATCACATTTTTGTGGAGTACGATCGAGTGAAAGATTTTTGGATAAAAATCTCCGACATCTTATTTAGAATATATCCATCTTCTACATTGCAACCGCATGACAAGATATTGGGAAAGTTTATGGGAGAAAAAAATCCATATTAACAAAATGTCAACATCATTCTACAAATAGCACAGAAACCTATCTGGGTCTCAAGGAATTTGCTTGAGTTTTCTTTTACCCTTTGCCCCCTCTACAAAATCCTTTAGTTTGAGTTCGCAACAACTCGGCTGATGTTTGTCATTCAACTGATTACGTGTATATACACTTCCCTATATGTTGAATGTTGGAACTTTGGTTGTCATTTGCTGACCACTGGCCAAGAGTTGGCACTTAAGATTTACACCTTCTATCCACCCTTCGCCCCCTCTACAAAATCCCCTAGTTTGAGTTCGCTACAACTCAAACTAATGTTTGCCATTCCCTTGTTAGATTATGGTTCAGAACTCTTGCTACATGAATAACTCAATGGAATCAACTTGGAAGAAAAAATCTTTGGCAAACTTTACAGCAAAAAGCATCCCACACCAAAAGACAGTCAATGCATCAGTAGAAAGCCCTATGGGTAATGTGCAATGTTTCAGAATAACACAGGTACCAGTTGAATGCCTGGAAGATCTTCAAGAGTCTCATGCTATCGACAATAAATAACACTTAACAGATGACTGACAATGACGTCTACAAGACAAAATGCACAAAACTACTACATGCACTTCAATAAACAACAAAATATCCTTTTTTCTGGCTACCATCTCATTATATTTCAACGTATCCCCCCTGGGAAATTAAGTGGATTGTCCATGTTGGGCTGGGCACTGATGGGTACAAACTTTCACCACTTCTGAAAAAAATATGGAAAAAGAAAAATATTATACAGTCTTGTTTTCAGTTATGCTTTCTTTTTTACTTTTTTGTGTTTTTATAATTCTGATATTGCCTGTTCCAAATTTTTGTTGAGTTTATTTTCAGATCTCGTTCACAAGGAGCTTTACAATCATTGCTGTAGTTGTTATTTTGTTTTGTGCTCATTTATTAATTAATTAAATTCTTTCAGATATGACCAACTCGCCATAAAGTGCCACAATAACTGCTATGTTTAGTTGTCTAAGGAAATAAGACCATGGCAATAAGACCGCAAGCAAAAAGATCGTGGCGAAAAGATCACGAAAAGAAAGGTCGCGCCATCAAAAAGACTGTGAGTAAATAAGATCATTCGAAAAAAGGCCATGGCAATAAGACCGCAAGCAAAAAGATCGTGGCGAAAAGATCACGAAAAGAAAGGTCGCGCGATCAAAAAGACTGTGAGTAAATAAGATCATTCGAAAAAAGGCCATGGCAATAAGATCGCCAATGCAAAATGACTGCGACATGAGGTCATTTTGAGACCGCAGGGCCTTCGACACATAGAAAGTCCAGTTGGACATATCGACAAAACCATTTTTTGCTTTGACTAATGTGGTGGTTTTGTCTGTTTATGTAAAAATGCCTCTTGAATTTGTGAATAGTCAAAAAGGCAAGCCAATGCTCATTTGTGATGGCTACTTGTTTGTAAAGGAAAAATTGGAAGAGGAGAAAGTTATTTGGAAATGTTTGCTATACAAATAGATAAAATGCCTGGCTCCCATTCACACCGAAAATGATCATGTAATCAAAGTTGGGGAATGTGATCATAACTACGCTCTGAACCCAGCAAAAACTGAAAGCCCATCCATTAGGTCATTGGCGTTGCCACGATTGTGCCAAAAGAATAAAAAGAATAGTCAACAATTACACTAACTAGGGGCGGATGTGGGGGCTATCCAGGCTTGAGCCCCAAACCTGATGAAGGTGCTCTAAAAAACCATGATACCCTACCTTGGAAAAAAATGATACATTTTTTACATTTTTTTGTATTAAATAATATGTAGTTTTTGAGTAAAATTTTCCTTGAACACACATAACATTTGATTGAGTGACATTTATTATGCGATTTTACACCAATGAATGAAATGCACTGAATATTGTTCAAGTTTACAATGAACTCTTTAATGCATCTTTTGACATTTTACACCAAATGTTTTTGGCTGACAGCTATTTGCTAAATTGTTCACATTTTGACTAGCACCTTAAACATGTCAAAACAGAGTAGTAATAATTTGTACAATTATTTTTCGCCAAAAGTCCAGTGAACTTCTGTTCCAGCAACAGAAGAAAATTGTTTATCCACTGGACAAACCGAAGGGAGTGATTCACTGCCAACTGATCACCCATTGAGTTTACAGTGAATATGATGATTTCGCAAAGTGGTGTTGAAAAAAAAGAAGAGTTAAGAGTGCAAAATTCGAATCCAGCTATTCTTTCAAGTGCCAGCATGTCAATGGATATTGGTTCATTCATTATTAACATTTCCCAGTCTGATGCAGAGTGATAAATATTTTGAAGTACTGTTGGATGCCCAAAAAATCTTATTCATTCCCGAAAGATATCAACAAACAATTATTTCAAATGCAATGAATGGATACCTTTCCTTGGCTAAAATACAGTAAAAAAGAGGAAGGAAGGTTTTGTATTTACTGTGTGCTTTTTGCCAAACATATTCAACAAAACAATGCTGTTGGATGCCTGGTCACAGAGCTGCTAAACAAATATAAAGTAAATTAATGAGTAAATTGTGTCATTTTATCGTAATCATTACAGTTTTGTTCGAACACCGAAGAATTATTGCATAAACACGATATCATGCAGCTTGCAAAGAGAGGGCAAAAAATTTTCTTCAAATGATAGAAAGTGGCAAATCGATTATGGTTCAATTGGCGAAACTCAATGAACAAACAGTGGAAGCAAATCAAGAAGCGTAAGAAATTAAAACTTGTATAACTATTACCATACCTTTTAGGATCATTTTTAATCACTCAAAATTGCTTTATGTAGTTTGAAATCGATAATTAAAACAATTATTTTAAGTGGACACCGAAACTTGGCATTAAGGGGTCATCGTGATTGTGGAAAGTTTGAAGAAACTTCCAAAGATAATGATGGAAACTTTCAAACGTTATTACGATTCTAAGCATATGAATGTAATGATGACATTTTGAAATGGCATTTGGAAAACACTTAAAAAAATGTGATGTATTGATTGAAACAAATTCAGAATGAGCTCATATCTATTTGTGGCTCACAAATTCAAGTATAGCATTTGGTTCAATAAGTTGTTATTCACTAATTAACAAATAAACATTATTTCAGAATCAAATAGTTGAAAGAGCAAATAGACCTCAATGCTTCACCATATTGGCCGATGAAGCCACTGATGTCTTAAAGGCTGAAATTCTGAGCATTTCTGTTCGCTTTGTCGAAAATGTAAGAAATTCCTTTCAGTGTTGTCGAGAAAAAAAATTTGTTATTTTAATTTGAGAGCAAACCCTTCGAGTATTTCCTCAGCTTTCAACATTTGGCCAGTCAAAACGCTGAATGCATCGCTGACACCTTATTGGCATTTTTGGTGTTGGGTTAAATTTAGAATTTTTATGAGGTCAAGGATACAATGGAGCTGCAACAATGTCTGGTATGCTTGTATGCTAGGAATGGAAATTAATTGAGACACTAATAAATTTTCGATTTTATGAAATTGTGACCACATTCACTTCAAATTCTTGCTGCGCGGGTTAGATAAAAGATTATTCCACACTGAAACATTTTTTTGGCAAAGGAAAGATCCTCCTTCTAGCTGTCATACTCATTTTTTCTCAGAATGCATATAAATTGAGCGCATGAAAGTCAAATGTGTAGCAGAACATGTGCGCAAACGGGAACCAGGATTTTCTGCCCAGTAGTGTAGTTTTATGACCAGAGCACAAGAAGTGAAGTTCTGCAAAGGGTTTCACCAAGATTTGTTGCCATTGAATGCAAAAAAACTCACTGCTGTAACAATGGTAGTTACTGAACTTCAGTTAATGAACAAGCCGAGTCATTTAACAACTGTCCAGACTGAACTATATTTATCTATCAAGTACAGTCAGTGACAATTACTGTACCCATCACCGAACTATAGTTGCATAAAACTACAAGTTGAAAAAAAGTGCACACTTGTAAAAGAATTGGCATTTTTTCTACTGGCAAATTTCGACTCATAAATTTCAATATTAACTTAAATTCTGAGTTAAAATTAGTCATTTTTAATTAATTTATGTCATGATAGTCTGGGACAATACTAGCAATGAAAAACATCCAAATTTTGCAATTGAAAAAAGAAAATGAACTTTTAGACCTCGCATTAATTTCGATCGAATACCTCAAGAAAAGTTGAAAGATTTTGTTTAACTGATCATAGCACATTGATTATTTACTGGATGTTATTGAGCCACTAATCGCCCATAAAAAGTCCCAGTTAAAATTTCGTTTCTCAATTCTTCTATTTCCAGCTCCAGTTTTGTTCTTTTTAACTGATTAACTTTGTTCTGCATAACTTAGTGCTGCGTATCTTCAATGCCATTTCGATTCATGTTGATTTTCGATTTAGTTGAACATTTAGGTTTTAAGATTTGCGGCTCAGGATCAGTTAATACATCCACGCTTTTCACACATTCAGTTAAAGAATCATTTTTGTTGTACATTCTTGCATCCTCCCATGTTTTGGCGATTTTTAGGCCTTCTACCACTGCTGATTCTTTTCCAATTATTTCCAAAAAATTTCGTCAATTTTTGTATACAGGGTGCATAAAAAGTTTGGAGTCAAACTTTCGCGCTTATTTTTCTAAGAATTTCAGTTTCTAGATGTCTGTAAAAGGTGCCAAAAAATTCTCCATTCTATTTTCTATAAAATGAACCAATTTTCCTAAAAATAGTCAATTTAAAAAACTTTTACCATGTGAAAAGAAAATCATACTGCTATTATTGCCTTGCATCAACACCAACATCAGCCGCAAGAAATTTCAAAATTACTTCGTATTGCACCAGCAACTGTCTACAAAGCAATAAAACGATATGAAGAGATTGGTAGCCTCGAGGATCGTCCAAGAGTTGGTCGTCTGGTGACAGCTTGTACATCAACCAATCGAAAAATCATTAAGAAAAAAATCAATCGAAAACCACAACAATCAATGCGACTGATGGCAAAGTCATTAAAAATCAGTGAAGGATCAGTGAGAAAAATTGTAAAAAGTGAACTGGGTTATCATCCATATAAAATTCAAAAAGCCCACTTCCTCAATGAAGTCATGAAGAAGAATTGATTGCAAAAGTCTCAAAAAATGAAGCATTTGATTGCAGCGGGCCGTCACCATTCACTGCTTGTAACTGATGAAAAGATTTTTACAATCGAACAAGCCCATGATCATCAAAATAATCGTCAGCTGTCGCCGAAGGGCTTGTTGAAAGATTCAACTGTCCAATTTGCCACTCGAACTCATTTTCCAGAATCCGTGATGGTTTGGGCAGGTATCTGTTCAAGAGGCAAAACTCCATTGATTTTTGTTGAAAAAGAAGTTAAAATCAATGCGAAAATTTACCAAGAAACGATTTTGAAAGCCGTCGTCGACCTGTGGGCTCGAAATCCCTTCAAAGGTCAACTCTGGACATTCCAACAAGACTGGGCGCCAGCACATTCCACAAAATCAACATTGGACCTTTGCAATCAACTGTTTCCAAATGTTTGGGCTAGAGACGTTTGGCCGTCCAATTCTCCTGACCTAAACCCACTGGACTTTTCTGTGTGGTCAATGTTGGAGAAGAAAGTGTGCTCTAAAAGGCACAGTAGCGTTGAATCATTGAAACACGATTTATTGAAGGCCTGGGAAGAAATTATGATAGACGATCTGGCGGGAATTATGGACAATTTCAAAAAACGTTTGAACGCTTGTATCAAAGCCACAGGGGGCTCATTTTGAACATTTACTAAAAAATCGTAATTGTTATGTTTTTGTAAGTCTGTGGAAAAAAAATTCATCAATTTTGATTGGGTATTCGTTAAGATATAGTAAAATAAAGGTGTCTCCAAACTTTTTACACACCCTGTATTTCATTCTAATTCCGCCGCACGCATCAGTGGACCAATTTTTATCACGTTTAGCCATCGTCAATTTGCAAATGTTTGGCCAAATCGTATCCTGAATGTACAACCAATCTTTTCCATATGGAATCAGATTAAAGCCATGGATATCAACACATTCATTGCAATTTTTTTCCATGTTTTAATTTTCTCTTCTTTCATTATGACATTTGAATAAGATTCCATCAAAACGTTTTTTTAAGTTTTTATTAATGTTAAAACAATACATTTTTCCTCCTCTGTTAAAGCCATTTTTGTAGTTTTTCAAATTTTTACAAATCAACGTTTCCACATTAAATTTCACTTGTAGCTAGTAGGAAAAAGTCCTTGTAATTACAAGTTACACAAAAATTTTTATGCAACATTTCTTGTAGCGCTTGTAGCTAATAGCTCCTTGTAGCTTGTAATGTTTATGCAACAGGACCCAGTGGTTTGTTAACCATAGTTACCAGACAGTCCTTTCACAGCTGTGCCTGGAATAAAAGTATGGTAATACTCAAATCCGTATTTACAGTGGATAATTGTTTAGATGGCTCATAAATATCAACTTTAGTTTTACTGTACTTTTACTGCACCCATAGCTGCGAAAGGCCTCTAGTCTCGTAACTGTAGTCACAGTATGATTCATAAAGACAACTGTAGCTGACAATTGATTATTGTATAAATTTCTTTACTCTGTTGAGCTAATAAAATTTTATCAGTAACTCGACGAAGACGAAAGTTAACGTTCCTACAGACCGTATAAAGTTTTTCGAAGCTCACTAAACGGAAACACGGGTACACGACGCAAGCGCAACGCAGAAGTAAAATCGAAAAAGTGTAGAAGAAAAAAATCAAACATTAAGAACTATAGTATTAATAAAAAACAAACAATCATTTTGAAACTAAAATAGTGCTCGCTAAAAATGGATTCGTTTATTTTTTCGATTTTTTGACGAATTCGACGCCGGTGTCGATATTCTTTTTCAATTCCGGCACAGCTTTTTCCAAGAGTTGTTTTTCGAAATCGGTCAAAGTGCCAAGTCCCAAGATTTTTTCAACACCATTTTTCTAAAAAAGCACACCAAATGATCAGGACTATAGTCTCAAGAACTATAGTTGAACATGAGCTACAGCACACATAACTAATACAGTGTACAGCCTATAGTTGGATGTGAATGAAGTATACAGGGCGCACAAGATAAATTGGCAAAATTTTAGTAAAATAAACAACATACCACAAAAGTGCTATATTTTGAAATAAATTTATTTTTATATGAAAATACATAAACATAATCATTATTTTTTGACCAGAATTCAGGAACATTGACACTGAGAAATTCTTGCACCTTTCTGGCGTTATGTGTGGGTGCATGCAGCCCAGAAATTACGATTGCTCTAACATCATATTCCTTCGACATAACGATTCTATTAGTATTTAATACTTATATCCGAAAACAGTGATATTAAATATGTAACCTTAGAACATAGTCTTTCAAAGTTAATACGAAACATGTGAAATAAGGAGATGAAAATTTATTGCCAATTTATCGCGCGCACCCTGTATAGTTCGCAGGAACTACAGATTAATGTGTGCTATAATTCCATGTGAGCGAGAAACTATAGTTTCGACGAACAATAATTCGCGAATCAACTATCGACGAAAAACTTACACCGAGTAAAACTGGAGTTGCAAAATAATCGACACCTTTGACGACGTCCGACTTTACGAACGTGCATTCGATGACGTTCGACTTTCCGCCCAAAGCTTCCAAGACCTGGACAAAAAAAATTACAACTTTTGTTCATTAGCCAGTCGATAAATTTGTTTTTCAAACGCGTACGCTAGTTGCGAATCGAGCGGCGGCGAAAGCCATCGACAAAGTGGCCGATCCCTAAACACAACGAAAGTTGTTAAAAATTTTGTTTTCAGAACAGCTATTAGGGCTAAACGCGTACAGTTCCGGCTTTAGCTTTAACGACTTCAGTGCCAGCTTCTTGGATTCGTTCGGTGATTTTCTTCAAGTCGGCATCGTTGAATTTCACCGCGGGTTTGCATTGAGAAATCACTGGCAAAATCGTCACGCCCGAGTGACCACCGAGAACCGGGCAATTGACTTGGCTAACGTCCAATTTCTAAAAAAGTACAGTCTTCATTGGAGACTATAGTTCATAAGCAGTTAACAGTTCATAAGATACTAATGTTAAAGGACTAGAGTTCAAAATTGCCTCATGTTTAGCTAAACGAGACACGGTTTTTGTTTTGTTGGATGGAAAACGAGCAAAATGACGCTTTTACCTGAGCCTCGGCGATGAAAGCGTTTGCTCGAACAATATCTAAAGTGGTGACGCCGAAAATTCGTTTAGGATCGTAAACGTTGTGTTTCTTGTAGATTTCCGAAGCGATCGGTACTGTAGAATTGACCTAGAAAATGAAAAAACAAATAATCGCACGCACTGGATGCAAGCAAGCAAAACGGCTTACCGGATTTGCGATTATTCCGACTAAAGCCTTCGGCGCGGTTTGAGCTGCGGCGTCGGCTAAGTCTCGAACGATCGAGGCGTTCGTGTTGAACAAATCGTCGCGGGTCATGCCTGCAAATCACAAAGTATAAGAGACTATAGTTCTTTAGGGACTACAGTTGATGAGATACTACAGAGGACTATAGTTCCTGAATATCCTTGTTCATATGCAACTATAGTTCATGAATAACTATAGTTCATAGGCGACTATAGTTCAGAAGCGAACGACGACTATAGTTCGGCATAAATACCCGGTTTTCGTGGAACTCCGGCAGGAATTAGAATCACGTCAGCATCTTGCAAGCACGCTTTCAACTCGGCCGGTCCGGTGTGTCCGGTGATTTTCGCCTTGGTATTGCAGTGGGACAAGTCGGCGGCGACGCCTGCCGTATGCTGTATGTCGTACAAGGCCAACTGGGATATCAACGGATTTGTTTTCAACAGCAACGACAACGGTTGGCCGATGCCGCCGCTGGCACCCAACACGACGACTTTGAAGCCGGCCTGAGCAAAAAAACTCATCGTCTATCGTCGATAAGAAGCAATTTTATCAAACTGTCAAAAACAAGCCGCAAAAATATCCGCTCTTGCTCGCGTTTTGTTTGCTATGTATGGAAAACGGCTATGAAAGTTTGCTTTTCGTGCAACATTTGCGTTTTGAAATGTTAAACAAAGGGCGAAAAAACAAATCAAAACGAGCGTTTTCCGTTATTTTTCTCTCTGGCTAACGCGGCTAACGAGCAATAAAAAAACAATTTACGTACTTTTCCGGCGTTTCGCACGTTGCTCGTGCTGAATTTCGCCGAAATAATGAAACTGTTGACTGCGCGACGAAGAACGGGCATTTTTTCGACTTGTCCTCTTGCAAAAACGAAAACAGCGTCGAAAACACTTGAAAACCGTCGAGGCACGACTGGCTTTTGCCGAATTTTGCTTTACAACGAGCAAAAAGACGAGAGAAGTCGCTGAGGCCCGGGCTAGTGAGTGAAATGAGCCCAAAAATAGATTTTCAATGAACTATGAGCGACTAAGTTGAAACGAAATTAAAACTAAAAGTACTTGCTAATCTTTTCAAATTGTTCGTTTATTGTCAGTGAGTTTTACATTTTGGACGGTTTTACAGCTTAGAAAATAAATATGACACATTTTTTTTATCGCGAAACTGTAATTTTCATTATTCAACAAGAAATGCAACAAAAAAACAAAATTTTTCATTTCTTTAGAACCGGCTGCGGTACGATCATCGACTCGCTTACAATTTGCATCATCGTCTTGCCTTCTTGAATAAATTGCAGGTCGTCTAACTGGGTCTGTCGACGTTTCGCCGATATTTCGTTGTTATCGGGCAAATGTTGAGCCATCGGCAAACGATTATCTTGCAGCGATTGCGTTTGCAACGAATGCATGTAGCTTTCCATTTGAATGTAATCTTCATAACGCTTTGTAGCCCTGATAGTTGCAAAATTCTCTTAAACCGTGCACTGACTGGACGCTTAACTAGCGAAAAATACAAAAATCGTTGTTTTTACTGAAGTTGCAATTCTTCAATTTGCAAATTTATCCAAACGCAATGCAAATTCATCTTGATGGCGACGATGGTTTTTTCTTGCTTATCCAACGACTTTCTCTGCGTCAACAGCTTATCTTTATCCGACTGAACTTTCGGCATCCAATTGCCTGAGGCGCGTTTGATTTTCAGTCGCAGCAAACCGCTCAACGGCGACCAGTCTCCGACGGGCGACGGCTTTAACCTCGGCCGACCTCGTCCTCGCTTAATCACGATCATTGTTTATCGATTAGATTTCAAAAATTTGATCCTCAAATCACACGAAACGTTTCCAAAAAACTTAAAAAAATAAGCAAGTTTGATGCGATAAGAATGTGAAATTTGCGTAGAAACCGCGTTGCAGCCAACGCGCAATTTCCTAAAATTACACTATATGAACGAATAATCAAAGAAAAACTCGCAAAAAGTGCGCTAAACAATTTTTAAGAACAAACCCAAACGAAAAGCATGTAAAAACAAAATAATACGTGACTCAGTGTAAGGTTGCATAGAAATCGCGCAGTAGACGCAAAAATCGAGCAGACGTGTAGGAAAATTGTAGAAGTTACAATTTATGAGTAGAATTTAGGAAAGTTTCAAATTTATAAATTAAAAAAAAAGAGAAATGGTGAAAAAAAACAAAATTGTCAAGTTAAAAGCGCTCGCAGTTTGACAAATGGTAAATCTGCATAGAAACCGCGCTGCAGGTGCAAAGTTCTAGCAGACAACAAAGCAAATGCGGCAAAAGTACGGGGCGCGCAAGAAAAGATGTAAAAGGGGGCACTTTATGAGCAGAATTATATGCATGTCCCAAAATTGCATTCTATTAACGAGGGAAGTATTTGAGGTGCAACGCGAGTTGTGCGAAATGATGTGGTGCAAAAGATAGTACACCTATGGGTTACTGTAGGCAGTTGCGGTAACTTTTGCCCGAATTCACTTGTTGACCTCTGATTGACCCGAGAAAATTAAAAAATTTTCAAACAGGTATATTAGCGCTTTTTAAGAGGGGGCATGTATGCTGAAGCCAAGTGGCCGAGCGAGTGGGTCAACAAGTGAATTTGGGCAAAAGTTACTGCAATTGCCTACAGTAACCCATAGGTGTACTATCTTTTGCACCACATCATTTCGCACAACTCGCGTTGCACCTCAAGTACTTCCCTCGTTAGTTTACCTTATACCTAAACGGGGTAATGTACGAAGTAATGAAAACAGTTACATTTCATGTCACAATTTCATTAGTTTCACGTTTTTTGCGAAATACAGTTATCATTTATATATGAACCAAATAGTTGTCAATTTTTGACGATTGCTAGCAACTTTTTTGTAACGAGTCAGTTTTGTTTTTTTCGATTTAAAAAACACGTTAATGTATAAAATAATGTGCCCAAAGAACGAAGCTCTTAATTAAATATCAGCGCTAAATAATTGAACGTAATGTGAATCTACTTGCTCGATGTTGCTGCGTTTCGAGCTCAGAAAGCGCTCGTTCGGTTTCTTTTCGAGTTGAGCCAGCGCGCGGAATATTTGTGCATAGCCGCAGCTCGTCCCGGTAGAACAAATAAAAATTGATCCGGCTTTTCCCCATTCATAGTTGAACAAGTGTTTCGTTGTGTCGGGTTTTAACTTAGGCTTAGGCTTACGCTTAGGTTTAGGCTTAGGCTTAGGCTTACGTTTAAGTTTAGGCTTAGGCTTAGGCTTAGGTGAAACAGTCGGATCACATATTTGTTGATACAGTTAAAGCACTGCACCGGGAAAAGCAGTAACCGGATTAAGGGCAATAACCGGAACAGGACGAGCTCCGGCTATGCGCGAGTCGCGGAATTGGTTTCGGAAATAAATTTCCGTTCCTGTTTTTTCATTAGATATATTTTCTCTGTTTCTGAAGAGTCATGTCCGACCAAATTAAAGTCGTCATACGCGTCCGGCCGTTAATTCAAAGGTAATCAAACTAAAAACTAATTTGTGTTTGCTTAATTTTTTTTCGAACGTTTTTTCGATTATACAGAGAGGAAACTAGTCAACTGCAAGTTAATTGGACAGTTGAAAATGACACGATAAAATCAGTCGATAGGCTGTTGAATAATAAATCGAATCCTCCTGTCGTTTTCCAGTTTGGTAAAATTTACCTATCAAAATGCTTTTTTTAAGTTTTGACCAACTTTATTCTTTTTATCAGACAAAATTTTCGATGTTTCGAGTTCTAATTGGCACGTTTACACCGAAAGTGTTCAGCCAATCGTAAAAGCATGTATGCAAGGTTTTAATGGTACGTAAAATCGTTTTAAATAGATTTAATATTCTCTTATTTATTTTGTTTTTTTCGTGAAACACTATAATCTAGATCGTTGTTATCTTTAGGCACAATTTTTGCTTACGGCCAAACCTCGTCGGGAAAAACTCATACAATAATGGGACATGGTGACAATTGGGGCGTCATTCCGTATTCTATTGCGGAAATTTTCGAAACAATTGAAAATGTACTTTTTCATTAGCGAAATATTTGGATAAAACAGTTATTACGACGTTCGTTTTAGACGCCCGATCGAGAATTTTTACTCCGAATTTCGTATATGGAAATCTACAACGAAACCGTAATGGATTTATTAAGCGGTCAAACTCGTTTGAAAGTAAAAGAAGCTGCCAATGGCGAAGTTTACGTCGGAGATTTGAAAGAGGAAATCGTTCGAAGCCCGGATACAATTTTTACGTTTTTGCAAGCCGGCGAAGGTATTATTTCGTTCTACGAAACGAATTTCACGCTGAACATCGAATAACTGCTTTCTTTGTTGAAGAAAAACGTCATTTCGGAGAAACGAATATGAACGAACGTAGTTCACGATCGCATACAATTTTTCGCATTGTAACGTAGAATTAATTGATTTTCTATTTTGACACGAATTATTTGGAAATATACGTTTAAGGTGATCGAAAGCCGAATATTGAATAATTCTCCAGAAGTTGCAGCCGAAAATACTGATGGCGACGGTATAGTAATTGTTTCCCATTTAAATATCGTCGATTTGGCCGGATCGGAAAGAACCGGGCAAACCGGAGCCACTGGCGATCGGCTAAAAGAGGGCTGCGCGATAAACAAAAGTTTATTCACGTTGTCGAATGTTATTAGTAAATTAAGTGACGCCGGTACGACGACATCTAATACATCCGGCGGTGAAGTGTAAGCTACATTTTTGGTTAATTTTTTTAATAATTTTGTTAAGTTTCATTCATTATGCTGTTTTACTATTGTAGCCCGTTCGTGAACTTTCGTGACTCAAAATTGACGAGAATATTGCAAAATTCGTTGGGCGGCAACAGCAAAACGGCGATCATATGTACGATAACGCCAGCGGCCTTCGAAGAGACTATAAGCACATTGAAAGTAAATTAATTTCATCGAAATGATTTTTAACAACGGAAACTTATTGTTCGAGTTAATTTTTTAGTTCGCAAGTCGTGCAAAAATAATTAAGAATAAGCCAATAAAAAACGAAATCATCAGCGACGAAACTATGTTGAGGCGATGCCAGAATCAAATCAATGAATTGAAAAAACAAATTCACGACGTAATACTTTCAAACGCAGTGATTCGCAGTGATTAATTTTTGTTTCTGATTTTAAAAATGTTACTTTCTTTTTATCAGCTCGGCGAAGCATCAAATCTACATGCTTTGCAACAAGAAAAAGACGTTTTGACGAAACAATTGAACGAAAAAGAAGACAAAATTGCTCAGCTGATGAAATTGGTTTGTATCAGCAGCAAAATTTCGCTAACGCCGATGAAACCCGATCCGAGGACAATTGTGAATTTAAAATTAATCTCGGTATCGTTTTTAAATCACAAAGTTTTTTGATTTTGGTTTAGAACAGAAATCGTCGAATTACGTGGTGCCCTGGTCGGGGAAATCAATCTAACGTTGAATTTCACGAGCGACGACTTCAATCGTTCAAAGTCGATTTCCCCCCGCTGCGCGAACTTCAACCGATTATCGAAAATCCTGCTCAGCAATCAACCGTCGAGACGCCACCGAGAGATCTTCAGGAATCGCAAATCGACGAAGAACCTATGGTGAAATTCATGTTTTTGTTTCTGTGCGGTTACGCTTTTTCGAAAACGTTTTTATTGGTTTAGGAAGCAGTCAACAATGTATTTCCTGAATCGAATGAAGCTCAAGAGTTAGCTAACATATGCGAAACGTTGATGACCGAGAAACAAAACTTAGAACAAACGTTGAAAGTGACGAACTGCGAATTGGAAAAGCTGCGTTGCGATTTCGAATTCGTTTCGCATATATGCAAAGATACGCAAAAATTATATGACGATTTGAAACGCGAATTCGATAAGAAACTCGAAACGCCGTTGAATTCTACCGCGGAGTTCGTGCATTTAGAATTGGCCGCTTATGAAACTTCGACGGCGGAATTTATGAAAGAAATTGACGTTTTACAAAAGTCCCTGGAAACGTTGAAAAAAGCAAACATCGAGCTGACGAAAGAAAGGGACGATGCAAATAAGCAGTGCGAAGATTTGTTTTTGGAAAATTGGCAAACCAAGAAAAAATTCACGAACGCCGAAAAAATGCAACTCGACAACGAACGAAAAAACGCCCTAATTAAAGATTTAATGGAGGAAATCGACGAATTAAAAAAATCTGGTCAGCCATGTTCTCAACCTATAAATTCCAAAACGACTTGCGATGTTTGCGTTGGCGTTGATCGAGAGTCTGAATCCGCCGTCGTTCAATCGGATTCGTGCGTTCAAACCAACAGTGTCGTGCTCGTCTCAGCATTCACGGAAGTTCAAACCGATATGACCGACGAACGTGACAGTCGGTTGACCGAATACATAGAGGAAATTAAACGACAGTCGTCTGAAATCGAACGTTTGAGAATGGATAATATCGACGTGCATGATCTAAGGGGCGCCGAATCGGTCGAATCGGAACGAAAAAATGTTTTAATCAAAGATTTGATGGCCGAAATGGAAGTACTAAAAATATCCTTCGATAAGTTGTGCGAAACCAAAATTCCCCCGGCCGAAATGAAAAACGTTTGCGTTAACGTCGATTTGTTGACCGAATCTAGTGTTGAACGATCCGATTCTAGCGCTCAAACGAGCAGTGTCGATGTTGCATCGGTTTTTGTCGACGCTCAAATAGATCTCACGGACGAACATCAAACGCAGCAATTGAATCAATTTTTGGACGAAAATCTACGTCAAGCTGCGGAGATCGAACGTTTGCGGGAAGAGTTAAGCGCAACGAATTCTACTCGTCGGGATCAATCTGCCGACGACGAACGGAAAAACGTACTGATCAAAGACTTAATGAACGAACTCGACGAATTGCAAAAATCATTCGTAAACAATCAAAAGAATTCCAAAACGACAACCGAAGACGTCAGCGTCGGCGACGATTTGCCTATGAAACCGTTCGTCATTCGTTCCGAATCGAGCGTTCAAACTAACCAAATACACGTTACGAATGCGTTCACCGACGTTCAAACTGATTTCGCCGACCAACTTGAAAAAGAATTGAACAAATACGTAGACGAAAATCAAAGGAAATCAACAGAAATCGAGCACTTGCGCATGGGATTAAGCGATTTGAACGAAGTCCTTCGCGAGCAGTTGGCTCAAGCCGAAATGGCCGTTAACGAAAAAAACGAAGAAATCGAAAAGTTGAACGAGTGTTTGAAAGAAAACGAAACTCGCATACGCGCCGTTCAAGAATCGGCACAAGAAACCGAAATGAAACGCCTGGACGCGTTTCGTCGACTGAACGAAGTTATTCAGGAAAGAAATTCTCTCGCCGATCGCGCCACCGATGCCGAACATAGATTGAAACTCGTTTCACTCGATAATACGAACGTCGACGCGTATAGAAATAAATTACTGATGAAAGATAAAGACATCGAACGTTTGCGAAAAGGTCTCGAAAATATGAAAAAACAATACGAAGACGCATGTGATCAAGCCGACAAAGAAGAGCAAACGTTTATCGCCAAATCGGCAGAATACGAAAAGAAATTGCTGGAACGCGACGCGTTGATCGACGATTTAAAAAAGAAATTTACTTCGTGCGACGACGTCGACCTTTTATTGAAAGAAAACGATAATCTTCGCGCGGCCAACGACGCCCATTTGGCCGACGTGCATCATTGCAAAATGGAAATCGCTCAGTTGAAAAGCCAATTGATGTTAGCCGACGATCCATGGCGCGTGCGCCTGACGAAAAAAGAACGCGAAATTCATCACAAAGATGAACAAATTCAAAACTTAAAAAGCGATCTGCGTCGTTTGCAAGCACAGCAATCGTCGGCCGAATCGACGGTTCTCTTACCGGCGGCGTCCGTTCAATCGTCGTCGACAGCGAAACCCGTTATCGCCGGTTGGACGGCGTCTGGAAGCGGAATAATGGATACGAAACGTATTTACGATTTGGACAGTCAAAATCATCGTTTATCGAAAACCGTCAATCAGCTTCAAAAGGAATTAATTGAAAGTAAAACCGAATTGGATAAATACAGGTAAGAGGTTTTGTTTTGTTAGTTGTCTAAAAATGTATTTAGCGCGTTATACTTCATTTCAAGATCGAAAGTATTGGAATTAGAAAAAGAAAAAGCATCAGCATTTAATGCGTCGACGCTCAGTAATAATGGTCATCAACGAAGCGCGATGTTGTCTCGTAAGTTTAACAATGTTTACCAGAAAATGAAAGGTGAATTAGCACCTATTTTATTTAGTTTCCACGCCGAAAATAAGCGGTTCGCCGAAGAAAAAGCTTACCAAAGTTGTTTCGGAATCGCCGGCTACTAATCGGACTAAATTCGATCCAAGTTCCATTCACAACAAAGAAACTTGTAAACAGCAATGATTATGTACATCGTTTTCGATTTGTGTCACGATTATTGGTATTATTTTTATCTCACTGCATTCATTTCATGTAATGAAGAATTTTCGTTTTTTATTTTGTATTATCTTAACTAATTTAATTTTCAATTCGTACTTCGAACATGTGCGTTTTTTAAAAATAAAACATTTTTCTAGTTACCTTTATAAGTTTAGCAACTTGTTTTAGTGAAATCGAGATTTTCAAAAATCAATGTGTTTTTTTAGTGTACCGGAAATTCGTTATTGAGATCTGAAAATATCCTGCTTTTGAATCAGTTTTGTGCTCATTTTCGTTCCGTTTTTCAACCCGTATGCGAATGAAATTGTTTTTTTAGTGAAACCTTAACCGAGCGATTTAGTGTTCGTGCGTTGTCGTTTCGGGTCCTCAAACGATTCCTAGCCGTCAAGAATTGAAAACTAATAAAAAAGTTCTAATTTAATCGAAGGTAAGGCGGAAATAGTAAAATTTTGTTGAATTTCAATGATTTTCAAATTAACTAAGATTGATTCATTTTGTTTTTAAATTTTTATTCGCCTACGTTTTTGTATAATTTGAGATGGCCAAAGAGAAAAAAGCTAAAACGCCTCGCGCCAAGCCGAGAAATTACGAATTGGTCGCCGGAACCGGCATTATGCGTTTTTCGCGTGCACGAATGTTCGCCAAAAAAGGAATTTACAAGAAAAAACCCACTTTCAAAGTAGTCAATTCTCGTAGCGTATTTAATTTTTCTTTTAATCATTTCTTTTACATTTTTATTTATTTTTTAAGCTCGACAAGAGCAAGAAAGGTAAAAAAGATACGTTTAAAGTGAAAAAAATCGGCGGTGATAAAAACGGCGGCGATAGAAAAGTTTCTGTCAAAAAATCTGTACGTAGCAAATCGATTTTGTTCCCTGTTTTTTAGCAACGTGTTTTAATTTCGCAGGCGGCTTTGATGGGACCGGAACGAATTCGTACGCATAAACCGTTCAAAAATCATATTCCTTATAAAAGACACGCTCGCCGCTTGCGCAAGTCTTTGACTCCCGGAACCGTCGTTATCGTTTTAGTTGGTCCGCATAAAGGAAAAGTATGATTGCATAACTGATTTCCGTTTTCGGCCCCTTTCGATTTATTTTTTTTTACAGATTTTAATTAGTTTTTGGAATTTTGAGACACTTTTTTCTTTTTTTTTATTATCACTTCTTGTTTTACTTTTTACCAGTCTTAATACATTTTTTAGCGCGCCGTTTTCTTGAAACAACTCGAAAGCGGTTTGTTGCTGGTTACTGGTAAGCTTAAAACAAATTTTCTGTTGTGATTTCAGCTTGTCATCGTTAATGTTTGATTCTCAGGACCGCACAAACTGAACGGTTTGCCAATGCGTCGCATTAATCAAATTTACGTTATTGCGACGAAAACCAAAATCGACATTAGTGGCGTAAAATTACCGGAAAATATCAACGACCAGTATTTCAAGCGGTCGAAGAAAGTTGCGAAAAAATCCGCTGAACCGGACATTTTCGCATCCAAAAAAGCGGTTAGTTCTTTACGGTTAAATTTTCGACCTTTTTGATTCTCGACGATTGTTAATTTGTTTGCTGTTTTTTTAGGGATACGTGCTGTCGGATCAACGTAAAGAAGATCAGAAAACCGTAGATAAAGATATCGTCGCCGTAATCAAGAAACACCAAGATAAAACGAATTTGTTGGGATATTTACGGTCCACGTTTTATTTGCACAAAAACCAATTCCCGCATCGTATGACGTTTTAAGAAACGGTGCCCGCCGGCGATGAATTCAGTTCGTTAATTGCGCTTGTGCAACGCGTTTCGAAAAATTATTTGTTTGTTATGGATGATAAAATGAAATGAAAGTAAATTTTCGTTGAAATTTCGCAACATAAAAATATAGTTTTTATATAAATACACCGGAAACGATACACTGGACAATAAATTTAAATCACAGTAGCCACGGACGATACAACGAGTTTAGTTAAAGCGTGATAAAAACAATATCTGACTTAACATTATGAGTCTCGTATCACGAAACTGCAATTTTTGGACAACAAAAAACTTCTCTAACTAATGAGTATCTTTCATTTCCCGTCCTTTTGTTTCTATGGGAAGTAGGAGAGCGGCGATGGCGCCAAGTATGCACATCGTTCCATAAATGCTGATCGGAATGTTAACAGATTTCTTGGCTGCTACCTGAAGAACGATGTGAAACAACTTTTACAAGTAAACTCATTTACAAGCAAGAAATTGTTACTTGTGCCACGAACGGGGTAACAATCGCGCCCACGCGTGCCATCATGGAACAACTGCCCAGTCCGATGGCCCTCGTTGTAGTTGGATAAACCTGAAACGGAAAATATCAAAATCACGAAAGAAAAGACATTCAATGTCTCAAATTCTAAAACGCATTTTAGGTTAACTGAATTTATTCATGGTCACGAAACAGAAATTTGATCTCTTTTACCTCTGGCGTGTAAACGTAAGCTCCTTGAAACGCTCCCGATATGAACGCTCGTGCGACGAAAATGAAAATCGTTATAGTCGGTCGATTCAAGCAGGCGAATAATAAAAATACAAAAATCGAATAGACGAAAAATTCCAGCGCCATTGTTTTCTTTCGACCTAACCATTCGATGATCACCGCAGTGATTATAAGTCCTGAATACAAATATAATTTTTATGTATTACAATATACAGCGATAACGATTGTCTGGTACCAGGAAACTCGGCAAAAGTGGTCCAAAGTAGATCTTTGTAATCGTCCGTCGAAAGCTGCTTGCATTCCAACTTACAGTCGGCGTCGGTTTGCTTCGTTCCGCCGCCTGCATACAACACTGATTTACTTAAAAAACTTCAAAATCAAGGAAGGAAAAGAAAAGAAAACGACCATGGCAATCGTCGCCCGATTGAAACAGTTCCGTGGTGAATAATACAATTCCGTAATAACTAAATGCGTTGGCCAACCTAAACTATCGAAAATATAGAAATTATTATTTATATTCAAGTGAGAAATGAATTCGTACCATATGAACCATAAAATGAGCGTTGTTTTGCGAAGGGCAGGAACAAATAAGTCGACGATACGACCTCGTTTCAAGTCCTAAAACGAAATCATGAAACAGTGGTACTGTTTGCGACACTTAGCAAACAAAATTATTGTGAAAATGTTTCTTACTTGAACGTTACTCTCGACTAGTTTCCCTTCCAACATTGGTTTTCCATTTTCAGCGGCTAATCGTCTCAACGTAGCCATTGCTAATTCAGGTTGGCCGGACGCAACATGAAATCGAGCACTTTCGGGCAACCACTGATAAGAAAGTTTGCTTAAAATGAATTCCCGTGGAAAACATTGATTTCATGGTGTACCATGCAACAAAGTGTGAACATCAACATCGGAATCGAAGATAATCCTAAAAGCCATCGCCAGCCTAACGTAGGCATTACGAAAAGAGCCAATATGGTTTCGAAACAGGCGCCGATAGCCCAAAAAGACTGCAAGCATATCGATAATTAACAAAAAAATGTTTCTTTTTTATCTTCAAAGAATAAACGTACTTCAATTAATACGACGCATTTTGCTCGATGTGTCGAAGGCAAAAACTCGGCGTACAATACTACACTAAAAGTAATAAAAATCTTATTTATCCGAGAAATTTTTGCGAAACAACTATTATCGCTGATTGCTTACGATTGAGGTACTCCACCGATTCCGAAACCGCAGAAACCTCGCAAAATTAGTAACCAAAGAAAATTGGGAGCTAACGAACTAAGAAGACCGTAATAAAACGTAACTAAGGTGCACATAATTAATCCATGAAATGAAAAAAACGAGAAAACGATTAGTTTCAAATTAGGACCGGTAAAACGATCTAAAGTAAATGTGTTTAGTACTGTTTTTCTTCCGTATTTGTCCGTAATGTTTCCCCACATGGTCGAACTAAGCATCATTCCGCAAAATACAACTGTCGTAATTAAGGCTTGTTGCCAACTATCGAGCCACCATTCGCAATGCAACGCAGGGGATAATATGCTTAGAATCATCATTTCCATCGCGTCTGCCATCTGAAAACGATGTAAAAAATGAAACGTAAAGTTTTTTAATCAACTGATTCGTACATACCCATGCCAAACCCGTTAAAATTGATAATTTAATTTGGAATTTTCCAAATCCTAGCGCATCGACGGCTTGATCGACGGTGAAAGTTCCTAAAAACGGATTTCTTCGATTCAAGAAGAATGAAACAAAGAATGTAAAAACAGAAACGTGCCAAAAAACAAGCTATTCGTGCAACAAAACGGAAACGAAATTTGCACACCAATAAAACTGTTTTTTGTCGCCCCATGCTTTCATAGCGTGGTGTTAATAGTTTCGTTCAATTATCTAACCAAAAATTAATTATTATTATCTATTTTTGGTACCTGACTCGCGCATCAACGGCAAAAGACCGCTATCATCGCTATCGCTTTCAAATTCGTCTAAATGTCAAAATTCGTTTGTTTTTGTTTTTTTGTTAACATTTTTCAGTAAGATGTTTTTCTCTCGAGCAAAAGTTTCATAAAAAGGCAATGGTGTACCCGTAATCTAGAAAGCGACGAAAAAACAGCTTATAAAGCAACAAGAATCTTCTGCCAATGAAAGAATAAAAATGAAAGGGAAATACAAACCAAAAAAACAATTCTAACTGCAAAATTAATACGAAACGAAAATTTGACCTTACCAAGACTTTCCGACGCCCGATCGGCGGTCGAACCGAAATCAACCCGACCAGGGTCCCCACTTTCTTTATGGTCTTGAAAGCCTTCATATTTAACGGAAGAACCGGCTTCTTCTTTTTTTAATTTTACCAAGCTGAAAACCGACATTACAACTACGTTACGCGTGTGTTATTGGAAACGCAAATTTTTCGACACAAAATGAACCCGAAAGTAAATTTAACGATGCTCATGGTAAACAAAAACCAGATATTTTACAGAAACAAACATTGACCGTCCAGAAATTATTATAAATCATATTGTTTTATCAGTGTTTAATGGACGATGTATAGGTTAAAATCAATGCATTTTCTTGTCAGTTCAACAAGCGTTCGTCAAACCAAAACATGAAACAATAATGAGTAACAAAAAATAATCCGGACCGCGTGCTCATGCATCAGAACATTTATCAGGGCAATTAAAAGGTTCTGAAACTGTACGTTGCTACACGATTTGACAACTTTAACAGCAAATGACCACTCGTTTTGAGCTTACCCTTCAATGAAATCGTGTGGTCGCAACGTTTGATATGTCTCTGTCAAATGTGAAGCTTCTAAAATTTCTGAAATGATTGCTTTATCGCCCATGGTTGGTTTCGACAGCTTTTTAATCCGATATCAAAAGAAACACAGTTCTATCTCTAAACCGTACAAAAATCAGCAAAATACGAATGAATTCTCGGCGGTATGTGGTCTTTTTTATATTATATTTAGCAGTTTGGACCTAACCGACCGAACGAAGAATCGACAAAACTCCTCTGAACCGCGTGGTGTCCAAGTGCGTTCAATTCCTGTCTTTCAAAAAAAGGGAGAAACGCTCGTTGAAGCTTCGGGAAAAAGATCAATACAGAAGCTAAACATTCTCTATGTATTTTTATGGACTTGAAATAGAAAATGCATCATGATCACCGCGTTGAGAAACTCACATTACATGAGTTACGTCGGTAACATCTGGTCAGCGGCATTTCGAAAGAAAGAAAAGATTGTTTCCAAAACGGTATTTTCTTACAAACGACTCTAATTGGAACATAGTCGAATCATTATGGATCATAAATCTGGAAACATCTAAAGACGGTTTGACAGTCACCAACTACGGGGGACGTTTAGGTTTCTATTGCATCTTTTTGAGTTTCGTTAATATAAAAACATAAAAAAATTCGAGCTAAAAGCGTTTCAAGTCGATTGTAAATAAAATTTATTTGTGCTTTGGCTTTTAAATTTAAACATGAACATGAAATTGCTCAACAATCAATCACACATATCTACCCGCATTACGATTACAACAAAGACTATAATTGTACGTTAAAATTTATTTTTCGTTAGGGTCGCAGGTTGCTGCTCCGAGTAGACTTTATACCTTCGTTAATTCGCATCGTTTTTCTTGATCATAAAACTGTTATTGTAAAGGTTTTTACGTTTTTCGCCTCCCTCCCAACTGCTCACTCTTTTTTTGTTTTTTAGGTTATTCTCGCTTTTATAACTGCTTGTTTATCATACATATATACGAGGGGAGTTCAAAAAGCTCCAGGAATGATGTTCGCATTTTTTAACTAGACCACTTCATGGCATAAATAAATATGATTTGGAAAGCCCATTCAATTTGGAATCGAACTGTCTTAACGGGATTTTAAAATCACTATCAGTTCAAAAGTTATGACGATTTTCGTCGATCCTACTTTTGACCCTACTGGTTTTTTAATGATTTTTGGACAAACTGCA